>PVIC010054317.1:0-11528 GCA_004025085.1 Thryonomys swinderianus | reverse complement strand
AAGAAAGAAAGAAAGAAAGAAAGAAAGAAAGAAAGAAAGAAAGAAAGAAAGAAAGAAAGAAAGAAAGAAAGAAAGAAAGAAAGAAAGAAAGAAAGAAAGAAAGAAAGAAAGAAAGAAAGAAAAAGTGGGGGCCTGGGAAAACAAAGTAGGCAAAAAAATTGCCTTTTTGAAAGAATTTTGGCTCTCCAATCCAGATCGAGGTCACATATTACCAAAACAACATATCTCAGATAAGTGGATCTGTGTTTTCTTCTCTTACACTGAACATTCTTATTTCAGATTGGGCAATAGTGCTTTCAAAACGCAGACGGAGGACACTGATTTGCCTATCTTGAAAACAGAAGTAACCTTCAGAAGCCTTTGGAACTTCCGAGAAAGTAAGTCTGCCTATCCGCCAGCAGATGTCTCTGTTTTGCCTACGTGAATAGCGACCCTTTGTTCTCAGCCACTACATTTCAGGTCCAATTAAAGAAAATACTTCCTCGACTTGTCCCCAGAGAACTCAACACATCTTTGCCTATGAGCAAATAACCTCCTTCCTTCTTAATTTTTTAAATAGAAAAATATAATGAAATTTTATACTTCCCAAAAACTTAGCATTCAGATCTCATCGTCCCACTTCTAGCAACTCATATAAAACCAAGCTTATCCTGGTGCTTGCTAGGAGCTGATGGAATTGAGAGTTACTGTTTAATGGGTGTAAAGTTTCCATTTTATAAGATGAATGAAGCTGGGAATGGCGGTGCACTCCTGTAGTCTCCAAAAATCTGGGAGGTGGAGACAGGATGATCCAATATTTGAAACTAGTCTGGGCAATTTAGCAACTCTACAAAACCTTGTCAAAATCAAAATTAAAAAGGTCTGGGGATGTGGCTCAGAGCAAAGGCCTTGGGTTCACTCCCCAATACCACCAAAAACTAAAAATTAAATGAAATGATTTATGGAGGAGGAAGGTGATGACTCCTACACATTGTGAATGTATTTAATACTACTAACTGTATACCAAAAACAGATAAAGTGGAAAAACCTGTGTTATGTTTATTTTATGGCAACAGAAAAATTGAAAGAAAAATACCAAACTTATGCTAAAGAATATATAACACTCAGTTTTAGTCCTTATTTTTAATACTACTCATAACTCACAAAATTTGCTTTAAAAAAAAAAAAGACATGTTCCAAAAAGAAAAGTTTATAATTCTGTTGCTCAAAATAAAAGTTTACATATGGACTCCCTTTTGTTAATTGCTAAATAAGTCCATCACAAGTAGAGATCAAATACCTCCTTTAGGAAGTCTGAACAGCAGAAAAAATACTGAAAGAGAATCTAATCTTAGGATAAAGTTAATCTTTCACTTAAAGTATTCCTACCACATGATCCAGTGTTCTACAATTTTCTTCCTGTTGTGCCTACTTCCTCATAAATGTTGTACTTAAAAATTAAGTAAAATCAGGCCGGAGGGTTAGCTCAGCAGTTCCAGCACCTGTCTTGCATGCACAAGGTCCTGAGTTTGACCCCCGGTGACCACATACAATGTTGGGCATGGAGACTCACGCCCACCAGCAATCAGTACCACATACCACAGTGCTGGGTGTGGTGGCTCACGCCTGTAATCCCAGCATTCGGGAGGCAGAGACAGGAGGATTGCTGAGTTCAAGGCTTGCCTGGGCTACATAGTGAGCTCAGAGCCAGCCTGAACTACAAAGCGAGACCCTGTCTCAAAAAAAAAAAAAAAATTAAGTAAAATCATTAATAGTTGCTGAGGTTTTTTTTCTTTCTGAGCATAGTGGGGCATCGTTTTCTGCACAATCATATGGGTCTTACAATGAGCCAAAGCAGGGCCCGTGCTGCTGGGACCTCACTAAGTCAGCATGACCCTCATGAGGTAGAGAAACCTTTTCATCCAGAACCTCCACGTGGGAAATACCAAAGACTAAAACTTGCCCCAGGCAAAAGCTTCCAGTCAAGATCCAAGTTTCTATGGTAACACCATTTCATATGCAGACCACCAAGCCTCAGCACACCACTCCAACTTCATCATTTAAAAACACATGTACGCGCAAAAGGAGCACTTCAGGAATACCCCGACCCGGAGGGAAATACAGCCTCAAGAACTCCCAACAATTATTCAGAAGATCTCAAAATTCCCCTTAAAATCTGAATTCAGTTCAACAAACCAAATCATCTTGAAAGACACTTGAAAATGGAAGGCATGTTAGGAATCTCAGCCCAAACACAGCCCTGGTCTTCTCCCAGGAGGAGGCTGACCTGAGATTCATTACTCACCTCTCCTGTGGGTAGACAGGAACATCATCCTTTGATGCAGCATTGGTCCAATTATCCTATACTAAACATGTCTAGATTTCACTTTTCACTGTGTATCATTTTCCTTTGTATTCAGGGAGAGGCTGCTCTCGGTCTCATTTCATTATTTAACCCCCTGTGCCAACTCAAGCTGTCCTAATGAATGACCAGAATTTACTGCCATGTTGGAAGACAGAGTCAGCTGTGCCTTAGACAGTTCCTTTCACTGGATATAACAATGAGAATGTGTCAATCAGCTGGTATTATGCCACCAATGGCATCTCCCTATAACCTCCCCTTTTTTATTTTTAGCTATAATGTGACAGGTGAATACCATCCATCTATTTCCAGAGCTGCTTCCTTCTTGACACTCGTAGAAGTTAGGAGGGTGGTGAACGAGGGCCCCAGCTGGAAGAGGCCTGAACAGATCTCCCACAGAGGATGCGCCAGCCGTGTGCTGGACGGGGAGGCTGCCCCGGCTCTGGAACTGTCCTGTACAAGAACAAGCTGCTCCGAAGAAAACTTGGCTCTCAGTCAAAGGGAAAAGAGATCACAGACCTGACAGGGAGGATCTGTCAGAGTCTGGGGGAGGGAGAAGACCTGGTCCCAGTGGCCACACACACCGGTTTAGAGCTTGGCTCTCACCAGGAGCCTTGTGACCTTCAACTAGTTCCTGAAACCTTTGACCTCAGTTTCTTCATTTGTACAATGGGAAGAACCAAAGCCACCTTGCCAGTACAATGAGGATTATGTTGGCCCTTTTCCTGTCACTAGGACATACTATCTGACACCGGAAACTAAATGAAGAAAGGTTTCTTTTCGGGCTCATGGTCTCAGAGAGTTCAGACCATGCTCAGCGGGCCAAGGGCAAAAACAGCACAGAGAAGGGAACTCATCTACCTCGGCAGCCAGGAAGCAGAGAGATTGAAGGAAGGAGCCAGAGACAACAATACACCCTTCCGGGTCATGCCACAGAGACTCACCACTTCTGCTCGGGCCCTGCCTCCTAGGAGCACATTCAGCTAACTCATCAGTGGATGAATCCACTGACAAATATCGTGTCCTGAGATCCAAGTGCCTTTAAAACCCACCTCCAAACACATGAGACATCTGGGGGTTATTTTAGATCTGAACCATGACAGGCATACACTTCTACAAATAGGAAATGGAAACAGGACAATACTGGGAATTGAACCCAGAGCCTTCATACTGAGCTACATCCACAGCCCTTCCTTTGTTTACTTATTTATTAAAACAGATTCTCACTAAGTTGCTAAGTTGCCCAGACTAGACTTAAATTTTTGACCTATCTCAGCTTCCCTGAGTATGTGCACCATCACCCCTAACTGAAATTTTTTTCAGTAAACATTTTAGTGAAGTCTAATACATTTAAAGAAAAGTGCACAACTTAAAATTCTGAATATTCACAGAGCAAACACATGCAGATAGAAAGAGAACACAACCACTAAGCCTCCCTTCCGCCTGGGAGTAGCCCTGACCTGACACCTAACACCATAGACTGCTTTTACCTGATTTTGGAGTTGATATAAATGGATTTGTATGGTATCTGGATTTCTTGTGTGTCTGAAATTTTTTCAGTCAGCACATTTCTCTGAGAAATATCCACATTGTTATAAGCCTCAGTGGATTGTTCTTAGTCGTTGTTCTCATTATTGTACAGTATTCCCATGTATGATGGTACTACAAGTTTTATTTCTTTTGCTGTGTTTTAACCTTAATTTTTTATTTGTTTGTTTAGGGTTGTGTTTTGGGTTGTTTTTTGTTGTCTTTTTGTTTTGTTTTGTTTTGTTTTGTTGAGACACGGTCTATGTCGTTTCTAGCTGTCTTAACCTCATCACGTAGCTCAGGTTGGCCTTAAACTCACAGTGGTCCTCCTGCCACAGTCTTCTGATTGCTCGGGTTGCAGGTACATAGCACTACACTGGCTTTACACCATGGATTTTTAAAAAATCAATTTAAATGATATTCTCTCACAGACTTCTTCCTCTATGGACAAGCCTTATACCTTTAAAAAAATAGCTTTATGATAAAATGATTCAAATACCATAACATCTATCCACTTAAAGTATATAATTCAGGGCTGGGATGTAGCTCTGTGGTGCCACCACCTAGGTAGCACGTGTAAGGTCCTGAATTCAATCCCTAGTTCAAAAAAATTTTAAATAAGTAAATAAAATACACAGTTCATTGGTTGTTAGTATATTCACAAAATAGTACAATGATCACTGCAATTTTTTTTGAGATACAGTCTTGCTTTGTAGTTCAGGCTGGCCCTGAGCTCACTATGTAGCCCAGGCTAGCCTCGAACTCACAGCAATCCTCTTGCCTCTGCCTCCTGAGTGCTGGGATTACAGGTGTGAGCCAGTACGCACCACATTGTGGTGTGTGGTACTGATTGCTGGTGGGTGTGAGTCACCAAGCCTGGTATTGTTGTATGTGGTTACCAGGTTCTAACCAGGGACCTTGTGCTTGCTAGGCAGACGCCAGAACCACTGAGCTAAATCTCCAGCCAATCCTGTGAGTTTTGACATTTATTGTATCCCCCAGCCAGCCACCTTCAATTCCTGAGAAACTGCTCATCTAGTCCTTATCTTTAGAAATCCACCTGCCTTATCTTTTATATTTTGTGTATGAAAATGAGATGTGGCTGGAGAAAATAGTTCTTAACCTCCATTATTTCTCATTTAATATATCAAGGAGGATTAAAGGGAGAGAAGGGGAACAAAAGAGGAGGAAGAAGCATAGCTCTGCAGCCTACCTCCCTCTTAGCCCCAAGTCCCAGAAGGCAGAGGGACCCTGGGCAAGGGAGCCATGGCCTCCAACCCTCTCCCAGTCCGTGGAAGGTATAAACTCTAGGCAGCAGGTGGCTGGAAGCTGCTTCCTCAGCTGCTCCTGGCTACCTTGTAACAAAACCAGATATCCCCAAGCTTGGGATTCAAGATGGCGCTGAGCATCTAGCCTAGAAGTTTAGCAGATGATAGTGACTCGGAGACTTTGGAGTGTAGAATCCAGGGCCTGGAAGCCACAACCAAACTTCAGGGGATGCATAATGCCAATCCATGATGCTTCCCAAAGGAGGCAAAGTCTGCTTTCCTACAAATATGAGTGTATTGTACAAGCAAATTTGAAACCTTGATGTAAATGCCGTCTTAAGAATTAAAGTACTAGAAATAACTGACGCATAAGTAGTAAGTGAAAGGTAAGTATAGCTAACATACTAACTCATAACTCAAATCTGTTGTCCTCTGGGACATACCACAAGGACGCTTTTCTTTTTCTTTTTTTTTTTTTTTTTGAGACAGGGTCTCACTTTTGTAGTTCAGGCTGGCCCTGAGCTCACTATGGTGCCCAGGCAAGCCGCCGCGAACTCAGCAATCCTCCTGTCTCTACCTCCTGAGTGCTGGGATTACAGGGGTGAGCCACCACATCCCGCATTGTGGGATGCAGTGTTGATTGTTGGTGGGCGTGTCTCCACGCCCAGCATTGTATGTGATTACCGGGAATCAAACTCAGGACCTTGCGCTTGCGAGGCAGGTCCCGGAACCACTGAGCTAACCCTCTGGCCCAAGGACGCTTTTCTAGAGTTGGGGGGGGGGTGTGCTTAGCACGTGTGCAAGGCCCTGGGTTCAACTGTCAGCACCACCTCATGCTTCTGTGTGACTGCGGATCTCTGGATGCAGTGAAGGATGACTGCACTGATGCTGCCAGGCCCCTCTTCCTCCTACCCACCTTCCCTCCTTCCCTCCTTCCCTCTTTCCTTCCTGCCCCCAGTACCCTAGTCATCTTCCAGGAAACGCGGTAGTGCACAACCAGACAGCTTCATTGTAGTAAGAAAGCATGTGGGCTGCGAGCTAGGCAGTCAGGTGGAAGTTCCTGTTGAGGTGGGGGTGGAGTCAGTGCAGGTGTCTAAGCATGAGTGCAGAGAAGATAGTTAAAGGGCTCTTGAGCATTGACGATAGCTGTGGATGATTAAAGATTTCCTGGGTTTCAGCTCTGTCACCACCTGCATTATCCTGGATCAGCACGAAGTCCTCCTTCTTACTTCCATACTGAAGATCATAGATTTGTGTTCAAACTCCTTCGCCTTTGCCTAAACCTTCAAAGTCACCATCCATCTCTCCACGCTCTTTGACTAGATACAATGTTATCCCCCGTCAGTAGATCTAAAATTTGCCTCTTGGTAATACATGCCTGAAATCCCAGCACTCTGGAAGGCTGAGGCAGGAGGAGCACAACTTGAGTCCAGTTTAAGCAACTTAGTGATTTAGAAAGACCCAGTCTCAAAGTAAAAAAAAGGGCAAACAAACTATGTACCTCAGTGTGAAAGCCCTGAGTCCAAGCACCACACATTTCTGTGAAAAGAAAAACATAGCTGTTATTTATAACCCTCTTACACATGTATGGGTTGCCATATGTGTAGGATTTCCTACCACAGCCCAAATTTTTAACTTCTCCTCAGTTTCTGTATATTCACTTACAATTTTTCCACACTATGTATCTCAGTTTTGGTTCTGAAAATACAGTCCATATTTTTTCTAATATTCAAAAAAGAAGCCAGAGGAATTTTCCACTACCTTACATGCAACATACAGAGGGGTATTTCAAGAAGGATCTCCAGGCCGTCATAATAGCTTCACACACTTCATGCAGGTGGGTGTTAACCCTGCTGTGTGGGCCTCAGTCAGGAAACCAAAGCCAGGAGCCAGCATGGCTGACTTGCTGTGCTATGATGCCAGAGAAGGCTGAGCAGTGGTGCCCACTGGATGCCACGGACACAGCCGGCCTCGGCAGGGCACAGGCAGCACTCTTTGCTGGTGGTTCCTCTGAAAGCAGTGGGATCTGGCTACCCCTCACTTTTCTTCTCCATCAAATGGGGCTAACAAGAGTGCTACGAGATATAATTGCTGTTTATAGAGAGCTTCAACATCTCAGATGAAAGGCACCGTTGCTGGGTAAAGCTTGTCAAAGATGAGTTAATGCTTTGATCAGTGGAGCCCAAGGAAGAAAAATACACCCCCGCCACCTCAGGATTACCCTGACTGCTGGGAGAAGGAAGGTTTCGCTTTACAGAAGACCTGTGGGGGTTACTTGTTCTCTTTTGAACACCCGTCACAATCTTTTCAGTTTCACTTGAGACTCGAGGAAAGCAGAAGTCTGAAAACACAAAGGAGTATCTAACTTATTACGGCCACAGGCATTCAAATTAGTCCTGCAGTGCCAAGCGCACAGGAAGTGCTCAGTAAATATTTGCTAGAGGCCTGATAAGTTATTTGTTCAAATCTACAATACAGGATCAAAAAGCATCTACAAAATACAATCCTGAGATAGTTTTTATAGTGCTCTGTAATTAACAAAATACATTTTAACTATTCAATAATGAAAATGTGTCAAGATTACTCCATACTTTATAAGTATTTCTAGGACGTTAGTGAGTCTCCCCAAGTCTAAAGATTAGTATGTACTGTGCAGAGGTCCAGATACCACGTCCGCAAAATTAAGGGGGAGGAGATCTTTCAAGTCGGTGCTATTGTGGTGAATGAAACCTCCTCATCACGCACAAATGTCAAATTCACAGAGCAAAGGAAGGGGGAGAGTTAAAAGACTACAAGAAATGTGACATTCTAATTCCAAATTAAATCCCTCTGCATTATTCTTAGTCACCATTTCTTATATTTCCTGCCCTCTGTGCTTTTTATCCAGACATAATCATTCCATCAGAAAATCTCCAAGGGGTGGGCTTATAGCTCAGTGATAGAGCATTTCTCCAGCCTATGCAAGGCCCTGGATTCTATCAGCAACAGGAGCGGAAAAAGGAGAGAGAGATTAACAATCTATAAAATTCCTGAAGAATTTCTAAACCAATGATATTCCCTTGAGGCAATTGTTTTAAATAATGGAAATGAGAATTTAGGTGGAATCTGCCAGGAGTACAGGGTAGAACAGTAGATGCAGGAGTTTGTGTCTTCAGGTCAGTGTTGTCATCAAGAGAAGATTCATCCCCAGTAGTTGCATAATACCTATCAAAGGTCAAAATAATAGCTCTCCTTAAGCCTGCAGCTGCCTGCACATGGAGTTCAAAGGGGATCCACCCATTCGCTGTGGGTGGCAGGACACAAATGTCTCCTTCAGAGACCATCCCAGTTTCCAGGAGCTGTCCTTGCTTCAGCACTGGAGTCTCTCATGGTAGGAAACGCCTCAGGTCCAGCCAATCTAGAACCAATCATTGGGCAGAAAGAATAAAGTATGTTACAGCTGCCCAATGGAAATGAAGACCACGCCCCCGGCGCAGCCCACGAGGTCATCTTGCCTATTTGGTTGGTGTTTGTCGGCAAGGTCTATCTTTTCCAAGCTCCTGACCCAATGTGTTAAAAGAAGAAATTGAAGAGAAGCTCGGGCCCCAAACTCAGTGTGACACTTGGGCCAGGCTGTACCTCCTTCACGTGCGAAGGGCTGAATCGCATCAGGGCTTTCACATTCTAGGCAAAAATTGATTTTCATGGATCATAAAATAGACTGAGTGGATCACAAATGGCATTTTTAATTAGTGAAATAAAACAAGTAGAAGTTGGTAGAGGACACGGCATGTGACACAGAAGTACTTTAAGATGAGCTCCATTTACATATATATGTCCATGTATATTGGTCTCAATGTAAATTTTATTGCTTAATATACCATACAAACTCTTAAAATTAGTATACTAAAGGGCCGGAGATTTAGCTCAGTGGTTCTGGCGCCTGCCTTGCAAGCGCAAGATCCTGAGTTCGATCCCTGATAACCACATACAATGCTGGGCGTGGTGACTCACGCCCACCAACCATCAGTACCACGTACCACAGTGCCGGGCGTGGTGGCTCACGCCTGTAATCCCAGCACTTGGGAGGCAGAGACAGGAGGATTGCTGAGTTCGAGGCTTGCCTGGGCTACATAGTGAGCTCAGGGCCAGCCTGAACTACAAAGCAAGACCCTGTCTCAAAAAAAAAAAAAAATCAATATGCTAGATAATCTCTGCGTTTCCTGCTGGATCTAAAATTCTACAGAAGTCATTTCAACTTCTTCCCACATAAGTGTCCCGAGACTTTGCAGACATGAACTATAACGTGGAGGCAAGATGCTGCTTCACTTGCCGCAGAGGTGAATGTATTAACGAAGGAAAGGCAGGGAAGAGTAGGCAAAGATGTCTTACAGGATGTACATGCTAACTGCACTGGCGCTGCTACCTAGGAGCTGGAAATCTGACAGGCACAGCCTCCAAATTACTGAGGAAAAGAACAAGGAGTTAAATTGTATGGGTCGTCACTTTACAATAGCAAGACAGGAAGAATGAAGGTTAGCAATTTTTACATCAGGACTCACAATTGCGGAGCCCTTTTTGTTTCTACCCTTCCTTGCTCCCCCAAAATGTGCATAGATGCAAGACTGGTAAAAAAAAAAAAAAAAAAAAAAAAAAATAGCATTGTGAAAAGAAAAAGTCATTTCCTCTTAAGTCATATTTCTTCCAGCAACTAATTCTGAAGTTTGTTAAAGGGATAGAAATGGAGAAGACTAATAGTCATGGCTCTTAGTTTTTAAAAATTTAGAAAGTTGGGCCAGAGATTTAGCTCAGTGTTTCCAGCGACTGCCTCATAAACTCAAGGTCCAGAGTTTGATCCCGGTAACCACATACAATGCTGGGCATGGTGACTCACACCCACCAACAATCAATACCACATACCACAGTGCCGGGCGTGGAGGCAGAGGCAGGAGGATTGCTGAGTTCCAGGCTTCCCTGGGCTACATGAGTGAGCTCAGGGCCAGCCTGAACTACAAAGCGAGACCCTGTCTCAAAAAAAAAAAAAAAAAAAAAAAAGTAATGCTGCTTTTCCAAAGCATGAGGACAGATCTGAAATAAAAACTCAATAGTCTATTCTACACAGAAAGCCTGAACACTAGTGTGCCAAGGGCGTGGCTGGCAGGGATGGGCTCACCTCCAGAGGAGGCACCTGCGCCCCTGGGGCCTCAGCCCACAGGCGAGAGAAACGCACCTGAGCAAGAGGAAAGATTAATGCAGCACGTGCTGCCCCAGCTCAAGGAATGACAGGTGGGTGGGGACGTGGAATGGCAGATGGCTGTGCCAGTTGGGACTTGTTGTCTTGGAATAACAAGGCTTAGGAAAGGACACACACGCCAGGAATCCAGAACCAACTGAGCAGCCAGATCTGGGCAGGGGTGGTAACGACAGCTGCTGCAAACCAGTCCATCTTTCCTGTCTGTACTTTTTGTTGTGTTCCCTGAAACCAGGCGCACAGTAAACTGCTTCCAAATAAACGCAGTTCTGCATCTGTGAGGACAGTACCCAAGTCCTTCAGGCCCATTAGCACCAGCCGTGAGTCTCCGGAGTCCACAGTCCTCCCTGGCTCATCTCTCCTGGCCGCACGTCCCTCCAGCCTGGCTAGGCCGGGATGATGGAGCCAGCCTTGTCCGATCAGCTGCTGCAGGGGACAGGAACAAAGGCCAGCGCTGCTTACACAGCAGAAGTGACAACTAAGAAGCACCACAAACCTATGTGATGCCTGCAGCTTCACAAAGCCATGGGGGACCTCAAGCCCGGGGCAGCCTGGAATTCCAAGCCCAGAGGAACAAAGAGATGAACACAAGCAATAGATTCTGGGACAGGGGAATGAAACAGGTACCCAGGGAGGAAATCTGGGGCAAAAGCAGAAGGCTTAATTACAGGAAAAGGAGGCCCTCGAGATGAGGCACACAGTGAGGAGAGTCCTTGAGACCCAGAAGAACTGTCACATTCTAGGCAATCATGAAAATAGTCTGGCTTTTAATTAATTAACTCAGAGTTTAATTAGCTAAACCACTGGGGAGCTTGCTTAAAATACAGTTACTGGCGCTCTGTTTGCCCAGAACTTCAGATTAGAATTCTTCCTCCAGTGCCAGAGTGTTAGCTCAGTGGTTCCAGTGCCTGCCTTGCAAGTGCAAGGTCCTGAGTTTGATCCCTGGTAACCACATACAATGCTGGGCGTGGAGACTCACGCCCACCAGCCATCAATGCCACATACTACAGTGCCAGGCATAGTGGCTCATGCCTATAATCCCAGCACTAGGGAGGCAGAGGCAGGAGGATTGCTGAGTTCAAGGCTTGCCTGGGCTACATAGTGAACTGAGGGCCAGCCTGAACTATAAAGCAAGACCCTGTCTCAAAAAAAAAAAAAAAAA
>PVIC010054316.1:0-11584 GCA_004025085.1 Thryonomys swinderianus | reverse complement strand
TATTTTCCCATTTCTACTCTTTCGTTGTTTTTAATGCTCTTCTTTGACTGATGACAGGACAATGTTTGTTGCAGGTCTCTTTCTATTATCTGGGGCCCTTTGGAAGCAGCACTTTCCTGGTGGGTCCTCCTTGAATCTGTAATAACCCTTGAGAGTTCTCACTCCTGACACATCATGGTAGGTATTTGAGCAGAACAATCACATCATGTTTGTTACCATAATACAATAAATGCCAAGATTGGTTTTAAACACAGTAAATAAGATAAAAAGTTTGTTAGATTCTATACTGGATACTTTGAGCTTATGAGTTACCTCTATGTCTGACTCCTCACTGCACAGCTCTGGGATACAGTGGGCTGGTGGGCGGCCTTCAGTCCACTGGAAATGGACTGCACCCTGCAGCAGGGTCCGCGTGATGCTCCCTCAGTCCACCGGAAGCACGGCACGGCGGGGCTGCATCCGCTGGGTCCGGTCCGCCCGAGGCTGGTTCCCCAGTCCGCCGGAAGCACGGCACGGCAGGCCCGGAGCTGCTGGGTCCGGTCCACCCCCGCTCGTTCCTCAGTCCACCGGAAGCAAGGCACGGCGGGCCCCCAACATTGCTTTTTTTACTGATACATTATATATACATATCCCAAATACATCCCACATTGAGAATTTGCACCAGTATATGACACATCTTAATTCTCATTGTTCTCCTTCCCCTACCCCCCTACCACCCCCTCTGCCCCATATACACAAGCTTTCATTTTTTTACCATCAATTTTTTCTTTCCTATTTACCCCTAAATCCCATTTCCCTTTGAACATTTACTATTTCACAATATCAATCATGCATTCTAGAACACTGTTTTCATATATAGGGTTTCTCTCCAGCTTGGATCCTTTCGTGATTTTTGCAGTTGTGTCTGGCAAAAGCTTTCCCCATTGTTTACATATATAGGTCTTTTTCCTTAGTGTGGGTCCTTTCATGAATTGTACAGTTACTCTGCGTCCTGGAAGTTTTCCTACACTGCTTACAAATAGAGCTTCTCCCCAGTGTGGGTCCTTTAATGTATTTGATAATAACTGGGTGTACTGAAAGCTATCCCACATTGCTTACATACATAGGGTGTCTTTCCAGTGTGAATTTGTTCATGTTTTTGAAAATATATGTGTGTGCTAAAAACTTTCCCACACTGCTTACATATATAAGGTTTCTTCCCAGTGTGATTTTGTTCATGTATTTGACTAGAATTGTGCCTGCTGAAAGCTTTCCCACAGTAGTTACATACATAATCTCACCCCCGTGTGAGTCCTCTCATGTCTGACAATGACTCTGTCTGGTAAAAGCTTTCCCACATTGCTTACATACATAAGCCTTCTCCCCATTGTGAGTCCTTTCATGTATTTACAATTGCTCTGTGTTTTGACAGCTTTCCCACATTGTTTGCATATGTAAGGTTTCTCCCCAGTATGGGTCCTTTCATGTATTTGACAATAACTGTGTGTGCTGAAAGCTTTCCCACACTGCTTACATATGAAGGGTTTCTCTCTAGTGTAAGTTCATTTATATATTTGACAATTACTTTTTGTGCTGAAAGCTTTCCCACACTGCTTACATACATAGGGTTTCTCTCCAGTATGAGTCCTTTCATGTTCCTTGCAATTAAAGTGTGTCATGGATTAGAAAAGACCAAAAACCGTAGTGAAAAGTGAAGTCAACAAAGCATATCATTATACTGCCAGATATCAAAAAAAATACACACACACAACAAAAATTTAAACCACAGAAAAACAAAAAATCACCAATAAAGTTGAACAAATTGGAATAACAACAGACTTTTTAACACAAACTTTATACACCAGATAGGCTTAGAGTGGTGTATTGCAAATCCCAAGAGGGAATAATCTCCAATCTAATTAAACTTACTCGGTAAACCTGTCTTTCAAAATATATGAAGAAATAAGAACATTTCATGAAAAGGATCAACTTGATAGATACAGAAAGGCTAAACCAGCACTTCAGAAAATACTCAAGAATGTTCTAGACAGAAACACTGAAGCCAATACAGAAATTCTTCTTTTAACAACCTACCCACACTCATCTCCAAAATCAATTTTCATAAGCTATTTTTGAGTGTTCAGTTCATTTCCTCTACCTGTCCTGGACTCTGAGGCCTTAAGCACCTAGTTAACACCTAGAGCTCCACTAATTCCCTGGGTCACTGCTGACACAAAAGGTGGTCCATTGTCTAATCTGAGGCAGAGTGGAAGCTCAAACCAAGGGACAATTTTTTTTCTAGCAGCTTTTTAACTACCACTTGAGCTGTCTCCTTGGTTCTTGACGCCTCCACCCACCCTGAGAAAGTGTCTATAATGAACATCAGGTAGCTAGACTCCACAATGAGAGCTCCAATTCTACTCATTTAATTATATTCATGAATTAGGTGTTAAGCTATATCTAGGCAACTCAAAAATATTTTTAAAATAAATGCCAAACAGACATTTACAAAAATTTTGTAAGAACATATGCAATCTTTCTCCATTGACTAAATATAAATGTCTTTTCAATGGTAATATAGAAAACCTAGAAATTTTAGAGACTGAATAGATTTATAGATCCCTTTTGCTTTCATTTCTTACTGCAAGGTAGGGGAGGGGAATCCTGGGCCTCAGGGTCCCTAAGCATGCGCTCTACAACTCAACCACATTCATCCATATGTTTTTAGTATAAAATTATTTCTTAAATACTCTCGTTTCAAATATGTCACAAAGTGAATTTTGAAATATTCAGAATTAGATGATAATCTAAGAATACTATCAAAGTTTGTAAGAAAAACTTAAATTTTAAGAAATGTGTTTAACAAAACAGTTCATAAGAAAACAACCATTAATTAATAAAACTGAAATTAATAATCCAAAAACATCAAAAGGACAGGATGTATCAGAGCAGCTGTAATAGCAAAACCCACTATTAATGCCTGGTGTGGTGGTTCACGCCTGTAATCCCAGCACTCGGGAGGCAGAGGCAGGAGGATTGATGAGTTCAAGACTTGCCTGGGCTACATAGAGAGCCCAGGGCCAGCCTGAACTACAAAGCAAGACCCTGTCTCAAAAAAAAAACCAAACAAACAAACAAAAAAACCCACTATGAAAATGAGAAATGTTGCAAAAAAATTGATATTTTAATTTTTGAGTCACTATTAGCCCATCATCTGATTTTGATTCTGTTGATTAGCTTCTGCAATCCTGGAATTACCTGGCTGATCAAGATATTTTAAAATAAGTATAATTAAATTATCATTTAATGAACTTTAAATAGTAGATATAAATTCTTAGTACTACGTAAAATTTCAAACATGGCATAAGAGGGATTGTGGAGAATCCTACAAGCTGGCAAGCAACTCAAATGTCATACAAGAAAGTTGCCTTCATAAATTCATCTCAAAGTGGGATTACAGGGCCTGAGATTTAGCTCAGTGGTTCCAGTGCCTGCCTCAAAGTGGGATTATATGGGGATCCATGAAATTTTAAGATAGAAATCAAGATGAGATATGTACATACACCAGCTCCTTATCATGTTTGTTATGTATATAAAATACATGCTAATGTAACCATTATGCCAACAACAACAACAAAAAAGAAGATATGGTCACCAAGACAAGGTCTCTCTTGTCTAGTTGAAGGGGGTCAGGGAGTCAGACATAGTGGGACACACATATAATCCCAGAATTGGAAACTAAGGTGGGAAGATTGTTACAAATTCATGGCCAGCCAGGGCTACATAGTGAGATCCTGTCAATCAATAAATACATAAATAGGAAATCTATGCAGAAATTTCATTAAGTTAGTGTAATGTTTACTTGAAACCAGGCAACATGTTTATTAAAAAAAGTTGTAACACTTATGGCCTGCAGATTTTCAAAGTCAGGATAAAACATTAATAGAAAATACAACACAAATAGAAAATTACAAGGATTTCTTGGAAAATAGCTTCTCATCTTGGCAGGGAGCTAAGTAGTAGCATCATTCCCTAGCATTCATAATGCTTTAAGTATAAAAACACACACATTAAAAAAATCAGTCCTAGGGCTGGAGATTTAGCTCAATTGGTACCGCACCAGCCTTGGATGCACAAGAGCCAGAGTTCGATCCCCAGTACCACCAAAAAAAAAAAAAAAAATCAGTCCTCCCAAATTTAAAGACTCAATTCAAAAATGAGCAGCTGAAGTGAACAGATACTTTTCAGAGGAAGAAGTAAAAGCTGCCAAGAAGCCTGTGAAGAAATGCTCAACATTGCTGGTCATTCAAGATATGCAGATGAAAACACTAAGATTTCATCTCATTCTACAAAGAATGTCTGCTATCTTGAAATTAGCCAGCAAAAAATACTAGCAAGACTGTGGAGAAAAAGGAACTTTTCTCCACTATTGGTGGGAATGTAGGCTGGTACAACCTCTATGAAAGTAGTGGAGATTTCTCAGAAAACTGGGACTAGAGGTCCCATTTGACTCTGCATTGCCTTGCTAGGAATATACACAAAAGAATTAAAAGAATCATATCATAGTGACATCTGTGCACCCATGTTCATAGCAGCTCAGTTTGTAATACCTCAGTCTTGGAAACAACCCAAATATCCATCCACTGGAGACTGGATAAAGAAGATAAAACAGAGTATTATCCTGCCTTAAAGAATGATAAATTTGAGTCATTTATACCCAAATGGATATACCTTGAGGGTATACTCATGAGTGAAATAAATAGGTCACAGATGTGTAAATATATCTGTTCTCTGGTATGAGAAATTGAAGATGTTAATAAGTTCTAGAATGTATGATGGATATTGTGAAATAGAAAATATGCAAAGGGAAATATGGTAGAGTAATGAGGGATAAAGAAAAAATGTGATGGTAATAAAAAAGGGAAACAAAGCTTATGTATTTAGGGCGTGGGGGGTTGTGGGGTGGATAGGAGAATGGGGAAAAATGAGAATTCAACTGTGTCATATACTGGTTCAAATTCCCAATATTGAGTGGGATCATGCTGTGTATAATGTACCAATATGTAAAATGTACCAATAAAGATTAAAAAAATTTTTAAAACACACACACAGACTCACTCACACACACATATACACACAACATCATACTTGAGTGGCATTTTTATATTTTACCACAGATCAGGATAATTCAGGATCAGAAATATAAATCAACAAAGACAAACTTCATGTGATTACTAGAATCTTGACATAAACATATTTTCTAAATCTTTATATTATTTATTAAAGGCCTCTATTAAAAAGCTAAAAGGAATTAAAAAGTAGATAAAGCACATATGAAACTCTAAATGGAGACATGCTATATAATTTATTTTAAGGTCACAAATAACTCAACCATATTCTCTGTTGTCACTGTTCTGCATTATGAAACTAAAATTCATTTGTCCTGTTACAATGCAGGGAAGAGAAAAAAAAATGACAGAAGGTTTGAAATACAAGAGGCAAAACCATTATTCACAGAAGATGAAAGTATCAGGATGTAGCATGATAAAAACAGAAGGATCTATCTTGTCAGAGATCAACTAGAAAATATTTGTCTCTTTTCACAGTTTCAATACTAAAAATATGTACATATAATGAAGCCCAAAGATCCCTAATAAGAAAACACAGTGTAAAGGAATACTTCTCAAATCATTGTTTTTATTCAATGTCAGCATACACATAATAACCGTATTAAAACAAAGAGTCTGGTTTTGGTTTGTTTAAGAATAGGTTTTTAGGGACTGGGGATTTAGCTCAAATGGTACCGCACTTACCTTGGAAGCACAAGGGCCTGAATTCAATCCCTGGTACCACCAAAAACAAAAACTGAAACAAACAAAAAAGAATAGGTTTTTGACACAGTACAAATTTATTTAAATGATTTATTAATAGAATCAAAAGTGTAAGACTGTACTTATACGAATATCTTGAACATTTTAGAGAATTACATTTTTTAAAACATGTTTATTAGAAGATTGAATTTATATAATTTTTGCATAAACTTCTATAGTAAGCCTTAAAAACAGCACACAATTCCTTTACTGCTACACCCAAAAAAAAAAAATCTGACCTTGGGGGATGTCCTTCTCTGTTTTAGGTATAGATTTTTAGCAGCATCACCATCCTCTCCTCTCCTACTCTTTCTCCTCTCATCTGCTCATCCCTGCACAGAAATTCTTTTATCAGTAACCACTCATAAGGCTGCAAAACTCACATTGCACATTTACTCCTACTACAATATTTTTTAACCGGTACATCTTATCTGTACATTATATATACAAATCCCAAATATACTCCACATTGAGAATTTGTACCAGTATATGACACAACTTAATTCTCATTTTTCCCCTTCCCTTACCCACCCTGTTAGCCCCCCTACCCCTAAATATATATACAAGCTTTGTTTCTTTTTTTAACCATCAATTTTTTCTTTCCTCATTATTTATAGCCAAACCCCATTTCCCTTTGAATATTCACTATTTCACAATATCAATCATGCATTCTAGAACACATTTACAACTTCAGTTTCTCATACCAGAGAAAAGATACTGGCAAACAGTACAGAGAATTATCAAGAAAATCATATACCCTGACCAAGTTGGATTCATCCCAGGGATGCAAGGATGGTTCAACATATGTAAATCAATAAACATTATTCACTATATCAACAGACTCAGTGACAAAAACCATATGGTCATCTCAATAGATGCAGACAAAGCATTTGACAAAATCCAACACCCATTCATGATCAAACTCTATGAAAATTGGAATAGATGGACTGTATCTCAACCTAATAAAAGCTATTTACAAGAAACCAACAGCCAGCATCATCCTAAATGATCAAAAACTGAAACCTTTCACACTAAAATCAGGAACAAGACAAGGATGCCCACTGTCACTACTCCTGTTCAATATAGTGCTAGAAACAGTAGCCACTGCAATTAAACAAGAGAAAGAAATAAAAGGAATAAAGATAGAAAAAGAAGTTAAACTGTCATTATTTGCTGATGACATGATACTCTATCTAGAAGATCCTAACAACTCCACCAAACAACTGCTAGACTTAATCACCACATTTAGTAGTGTAGCTGGATACAAAAATCAATCACATTTTTATACACAAACAACAGATCAACAGACAAAGAAATTGAGGGCTTACTCCCTTTTACAATAGCACCCAGAAAAATGAAATATCTAGGAGTCAATCTAACAAAGGAGGTAAAGGACCTCTACTCCTTTAAAGTAAAGGAGATTGAGGAGAATATCAGAAGGAAAGAAATTCCTTGTTCCTGGATAGTAAGAACCAACATCGTCAAAATGTCTTTAATCCCACAACTACTATATAGATTCAATGCAATCCCAATTGAAATCCCAACAGTGTATTTCATAGATTTAGAGAAAATCATACAAAAATTCATCTAGAACCACAAGAGACCTAGAACAGCAAAAGCAACTCTAGGAAACAAGGACATGGCCAGGGTTATCACTTTCCCCAACCCGAAACTTTACTACAAAGCCACTGTGATAAAAACAGCATGGTACTGGCAAAGAAACAGACCTGAGGATCAGTGAAATAAATTAGAAGATCCAGAAACAACTCCAGATTCACTAAGCCACCTTATCTTTGATCAAAAAAAGCCAAATATCCTCAATGGAGGAAAGAGTCTCTTTAACATATGGTGCTGGAAAAACAGGACTTCAACCTACCAAAGACTGAAGCTAGATCCATCTCTTTCACCAAGTACTAAAGTAAAATCAAAGTCGATGAGCGACCTAAATATTAAAACAGAAATTCTAAACCTGCTGCAAAACAGGTTAGATAAAACTCTTGGAAACACTGCCTTAGGGAGAGACTTTATGAACAAAAACTATAGCACAAGAACTAGCAGAAGAAATCTACAATATTCAATATTCTTTTAAAATAAAGTCAACCTCAAGTTGCCTTTCAACTGTTAAAACAGTGTGTACAGTCCAAGGTCTATAGCATTCATTTGATGTGCTTTCTCTGCTTTCCCACTCCTACTGGATCACACGTCTGTGTAGACGCCCTAGTTTAATGATTCTCACACTGCCTGCGTAGCTCCTTCTGGAAGCAGTGCTTAGCAGAAACACTCTCCTGTCCTTGCTAACACATTTCAAATCGCCCCGCCTTTTCTCTCAGCATGCTCAACTACAAAGGAAGGCCTCACTTCAGTAGTTTCTGGTAGTGGAGGTGCCACCTGAAGCATTAAGATGACAATCGCTTTTGCATTGCTGTGTATGTAACACTGCATGCTTGACAAGCCCTCTACCACCGACTCACATCGCCAGCAATGTCGAACATTTCCTTGTTTTTTTTCTTTGTTTTCCTTTCCATTTTCTGATTTTGGGCTATCTTTGTTTGACTCATCTCACTCGGTAGCCCAGGCTGGACTCCCACTTGCAGGGAACTTTCTGCCTCAGCCTCGTGAGGGCTGGGATTAAAGATGTGCACCACCACGCCTGGCCATTCTTTCTTTCAATTCTCACGGCATTGATCACCATTTATGTCGAGTTTGGCAATATGAACACGTGTTGAGATTTTGGCAATTTACTCTCTTCACAGAGCAACACCAGCAACCCGAGGATTAAGTTGGGCTGTGGACCCTGCGTCACTGAGGTGTATAAAAGAGGTTGACCTGGTTGGCTGGAGAGACACAGGAGACCAGGGACCCAGCTGGACCCCTCCCCGGAATCGGGGTCCATCCATATCCAGCACAGGCAGAGACAGGCTACGCACTCACGGCTGGCGGGGCGGCGGCGGGCACAGGTGCCGGCTACGCAGAACAGCCCAGCCGCGGCCGGAGCTGGAGACACAGGCGCGCCCGGCGCAGGTGCGACTCCGATCCGGGGCGGCGGGAAGTGCCGGTCGCCAATGCTGTGCCCACCGCCTCCACCCAGACCGCACCCGGCCCATCCTGTCCCGTATCGGGGCACCCGACCCACACGTCACCATTGCGTGGCTGGAGGGGCTCCCCGGGTCCTTCGCAAGCAGCCTGCAGACAGCAGACGTCATAACGAAACGCAGAGAACCCAGCTGATGCTCAGCTCGGAGCTCAAGACCTGGGCCCCTGAAAGGAACAGAGCCCACCCCCGGGCCACCTGATTGGACGCTTCATATAGCCCGCCCCCCGACCCTGATTGGCCCTTGCTCTACCGCCCGCCCTCTAAGCGGAGAGTGACAACACAAACCAATCCCCGCCAGAGTGAGGGCAGGTCTCAGGGGACATTGTCATCCAGGCACTGGGTCTCAGGATGTTGACCTGTCCTAGCCAGCATTTAGGAAGACGACTCAAGGATTTGCAGAGCTGCTTCCGGGTTTTTGTTTGTTTGTTTGGTATCTTGTTGTTTTGGTTTGGTTTGCTTGTTTCTTTGTTTTACTTTTAAAACAGGTTCTTGCAGTGGGTTCACTTTCAACCTCCTGCATCAGGCTTTCCAGTGTTAGGCTTAGGACACACCACCATGTTTGACTAATTTATTCTTCTTACTAGAATCATTAGGTTCTTCCTTTGTCTTACTCTTCTCTACAGGGTCACCAATCTACTAAACCAGTGCCAAAGTTAATTCACCAGGGAGAAATCACTGTAAGAGAGCTTCACAAGTCCAGCCAATTCCAGGACTCAGCAAAAGAGAATGAGGCCCTGGTGTTGTGAGAAGAGAAATTAGGAATAATATCATTGGCATCATAGACAAAACTTTCTCATATTATATCTCTTAATCTATTCATTCTTGACCAAGAAAATACATGCCAAAGAAAGTACTGTAGAATAAAAGGGTATCATGTTATCAAAGAGGCTAAACAGTGAGGTGAGTACATAGAAAGAAGGTACTATCCATGCAGAGAGTTATCCATCACTGAACAGAAAGTCACTTAGGTCATTTAGAACTCCAGGCAAAGAACTAAGTATTTAAAATCCTCAATAAAATATTTTTTATAGCAGCACTCCCCCCAAAAAAAGACCCTAAGACTACAAGGACCCAGGTTGTTTATGAGGTAAAATGTTTCCAAGGCTATCTCTTTGTTGAAGGAGAAAGAATAATTTTTTTATGTTTACTGAAGTAGATGTGCAAAATCATGTTGAAAACATGTTCTGGCTGTTGTCCATATTAAAATGTGAGTATAATTTGGCAAAATGTGTACAAAATACTTCTTTTGATGAAAGCATGTGAATACATGAGTTCTGTTCAAGAGTCTTGGCTTCTAAACCAGAGACAGAAATACATGCAAACAGAGAGAATATTATTCTATCTATTCCAATGATACTTTGCATTTTGAACAAGAAATGTAGAAAACCATACTAAAGTGTCCAGATCATCAGTGTACCAACCAGTTGAGAAACTGCTTAATTCAAAATGTTTTGTTGTTTGTGACTCACAAAGACCCCTCAAAGAGAACTCTCATCTGCACAATCATGGGCTGCTGTGTCCTCAACATTATTATATTTATATCTTTTTGGAGCTCATGGTACTTTCACCAAGGGCAATAAGTAGACACTTAGCAACATCATGCTTATCCCCATCATGTAGTTTTTTCACCACATTGTTGTTAATTGTCTACTCCACTACAGCTATTGGGTGTCAGCTACTAAATTTATGTAACTTTTTCACATAGCAAGAAGTAACTACTCAGTCTCCAGTTATCTGATGTGTCTTCCATCAGCATCCTGCCTCTGGACTTGTGTAGAGCTTGCCCCTTTGCATTTCTTTTTCAAGCAGAAATATCACTGAGACCAATCTATATCTGCATCACTAGTGGCTTCCCCAAGATTTCCATCACCTCACTCTGTACTATTGCACTATATATTCTTTTATTTTTGTTTATTTCTTTTTTCGAGACAGAGTCTCATTTTGTACTACAGGCTGACCCTGAGCTTATTGTGTAGCCCAGGCAAGCCTCAAACTCAGCAATCCTCCTGCTTCTGTCTCCCAAATGCTGGGGTTACAGGTGTGAGCCACCACACCTGGCATTATGGTATGTGGTACTGATTGTGGTGGGCGTGAGTCACCTCGCCCAGTATTGTTGTATGTGGTTACCAGGGATCAATCCAGGGACCTTGCACTTGCTAGGCAGGCACCAGAACCACTGAGGTAAATCTCAGCCCAGCTTTTCTTTCCAATGTCTTTCTACTATGATGTTTCTGCCTTGGAGCCAGCTGAACATAGACTGAAGTTTCTGAAACCATAAATCAAATTTAAACCCCTCATTCTTGGAGTCAAAGGGATCAGGTTTTATGTCACAGCTATGGAAATGCTGTGATATAACCATCAAGATAATTAAGAGGATTTAGCTCAGTGGTTCCAGCTTCTGCCTGCCAAGAGCAAGGTCCCGAGTTCAAGCCCAGTGGTACCACATACCACAATGCTAGGCGTGGTGGTTCATGCCTGTAATCCCAGCACTTCTGGAGGCAGCAGCAGGATTGTTGAGAGCCTGAACTACGAAGTGAGACCCTGCCTCAGGAAATGAAAGAAACAAAGAAACAAACAAAGAAGGAAGGAAGGAAGGGAGGGAGGGAGGGGGGGAGAGAGAGAGAGAGAGAGAGAGAGAGAG
>PVIC010054315.1:0-11578 GCA_004025085.1 Thryonomys swinderianus | reverse complement strand
GCAATCCTCCTGTCTCTGCCTCCCGAGTGCTGGGATTACAGGCGTGAGCCACCACGCCCGGCACTGTGGTATGCGGTATTGATTGCTGGTGGGCGTGAGTCTCCACGCCCAGCATTGTATGTGGTTACCGGGGATCGAACCCAGGACCTTGCGCTTGCGAGGCAGGCGCCGGAACCACTGAGCTAACCCTCCGGCCCAAAAATTGAATTCTTTATTGCTACATTTTATATATAGCTCACAATCACTCTCAATATTGTGATACCTGTACCACTATATGATATGAGTTAATTCTCATTTTTACCCATATCCTTACCTACCCCCCAACCTCCAACCCTTATATATATATATGTGCTTTTTTTCTTTTTAAATCATATTTATTCTTTCCCCTCATTACTTTCCCCTACCACTTTCCCTTTGAATATTTCCTATTTCACAAAATTCTAAGTTGCATTTTAAAGTGTATTTCTTTACAGTGTAGCCAAAAGTTATTGGCCTAGTCATTAATTTTATCCTTTCTAATAGTAGAAAAAGAACTCAATATATTCTTAATCCATACTTCTGTTAAATATATACCAATCATTTCTATACACTAAGACCTGTTCTAGGTGCTTGGGACAAGTGAGTATAACAAACAAGATCTCTAACTTTGTAGTGCTTATTCTTAAAAAAAAAAAAAAAAACAGACAGATGAGAAGTATATTATTGTGGTGTATGTTAGAATGTGGTTAGAGTTACAGAAAGCAACGAAGTAAGTAAGACGATTATGTAGCATATATTGAACTGTAAGATGGGTCTTCAAGGTGGGCCTTCTTCAGAGAATTTTTAAGGAAAATTTTAAAGAAGAGAAGAAATCAGCAACATAATTTTTATATCCAATGATAAAAAATAGAAACAAAAATACTGCAATGTCAAATTTTATACACCAAATACCAAAAAATATTTATGTAGACAATGGACATGAAGAATAACTATATGTTAAAACAATAGATTCTGAAATAAAATACAAGTACTGAGTCCACCATTCATTAAGGAAGAGGCATACTATACTCTTATAAGACTAGTTTTGTGAGAATCAGAGAGGACTTAATTTTAAGGTATCACTAAAATGAAAATAAAGGGTGAAATTGAACAAGATACATCAAAAAATGTTTGCACTCTTAGAGCAAAAATAGGTTTGTAGAAAAAGGAATCCACTGGGAAAAAACACAATCACTAAGAACACTTCTGGGGTAGCAGAATATTAAAAATTAAAATCTTCATTCCCTCTTGAGTTTAGACTCTTTTGGTTTCATTTTTCTAAACAGTAATATAAACTTCTATATGGTAACAAAAGAATGAAAAATCAAGTTCAATTAAGAACCCAAGGTTGATTTCTAACACAGTGGAATTAGTTCTCAGAGTTACAGGGAACCTGAGCCTGGTTGATGGTGAAGAGTAACAAGCCCCGAAGTAATCACATCAACACGTGCTAACAACCCAAATCTTTTAATTGAGCCAAATCAATGAATACAGCATATTTTCTAAAGACAACTATAGAAAATTAGGTTTAAATTAAATTAATAAAATAACTGAAACAACAAACTTTGGGTTTGGGCTATTATTATTTTATGCTAACTTTCTCAGACACATTTTCATTATCTTTTCATCTCTCAACTAAAGTATTTAATTTCTTTTATTTAGGATATACAAGTTTTTAACTGTTACTCAATAATGGTTATGTATTTATACAAGCCTTTCCTTACTTCTTATGCTACAAAAATTCTCCAAATTCATCAAATCCTTAAAGTGATTCTGCAAGAAAACAAGGAACTTATATAGTAATGTTTGCATGTTAAAAGAACTGTTCCATGTACATGATCACTAAATAAGATTCTTATAACTACAATGTCATTCATAGAAATCATCCAACAGAATACGTTTGTACATTTGCTTTCAGTTTGCACTGGTATTTTAATGGACAAACATCAAGTTGGGGAGAAAGATTCTGTTAGAGAACTTTCTACTAATATAATCATACATTTCAAGTTTAATCCAATATCCAATATATGAAGGTTTTAGAAAATTAACATACCTCATGGAATTAAATAAGTTTTTAAGGTAAAGAATGATATTTTTAAAAGATTCATTTTAAAACCTACATCCAAAGGTTAAAAGGAAATTTTCATTAGAAGCAGAAAATCTTCACTATTTCACAACCATCTACCTTATATTAACATGTCCAGATTCATTGCAAATCATTTAAAATCAGATTTTTGGCATCATCATAATTTTTCCAATGATCTTTATTTACTATGTCTTGCTGATGATTCCTATATTTTTAATTCTTGCTATCACCTCTCCCCAAATAGGACTTCTACATGCAGCTTAGTCAAAGGAAACAGGTCCCTTTTCCCTATTAACTGCTACATTCAGTTTGAATAAGAGAAAGAAAACAGAAGTGTATCAAATTAAAAAGATGCAAAAACTACCAAACTGCTGCACACACACTTTCCAAAAAGCACTACTTCTACCAGATACCTATAGGAAATCACAAATGGCGTGATCAGATGATCTCAACACTATGGACATTCTGGGCAAAAATTTTTAAAGGTGAAATTTCTCAGGTATAAAAGCAAATTCCTACTTTTCATTTAACCTAAAAATAACCCATCTGAGTGGAATGACATTTGTTAAGTCAACGTGATTCAACAATACGATGAAACAATGACAGAACACATAAACAAATGCTAATCTCAGTTCTCCAATCACAACTGCAAGGAGCATGCAGCATATCTGCATTAACTTCTGGATTCACACTATAAATGGATCTTCATGTGTTAAGTCCTTTCCTATGGAGAAGTGTAAAAATCAAAATGTATATAAATACCACATTGCATACTAACCACTTCTTGAAATCTACTCAACACATCCATGAAAAAAAAAATTCAGTTTAGCCAGAATAAAAAGAATTGAAAAAAAGAATGGAAGGGTTTAGGCTCCAGATGGAAGGGAATGACATGAACTAAACTGTACAGGTCCCAAAACTTTAGGTAGCAACAATGTATAAAATTAGGGAAGGAAGAAATAAACTTTTGAAGATAAGGAGCATGCTATTAAAACAGTCACACAAAAGATACTGAAGACAATTCTGGATAAAAACTGCAGGATATTTGCGACTAATAAAACTTTCCTTAAGAAGAGAAATAAAAGGAATTTTAAAAAGGCAAATATTGTGTGGCAGTCACGATACCATAAAAGTACAATTTTATAACATGACCTTTAAAAAAGTAGTATGGAGAAAATAAATGGCAGTGTATGTCTCAGTCTGGGCTCTACCTGCCAGGACCACTGGGTAAACAAAAGGAGCTGAAACACCCTGGAAATTCCCAGTAATGGCTCTCTTCCTCCTGAACAGAAGCTGACTGAACGTATAAATAGGAAGCCTGTGGAAAAAACAGAAAATGAAAACAAAAGAAAGCCGCCTCATCCAAGAGCCTCTACCCACCTCCAGAAGATTTCAGAAGGGGTTAGAGAAGGACCAGGGCATGCCGTTTTTCAGCCATCCACACTTAATTGAGAGCATAACCCAAAGGTAAGCCCACAGGAAGAGAGAACACATTCCTTAAAGGCTATTTAACAAAACACTGCACAGGCTAGTGTGTTCCCTCTCCCTCTCCTCTCCTCTCCCTCCAGGCTTCGGGAAAGCACGCAGAAGAACCCCCCTGCCCTCACGAGACAGCCCACAGGGGAAGACAAACATCAGAAAAAGGTGGCAGAAGTGTTAAAGAGCATTCACCCACAATTTTTCAGAGAAACAGCAGGGCAACTCTGCAAACACGCCTAAGGAAAAGAAGATGCATCTCAAATGTCACACTGTATAAGAACTTCATAAAAACCAAAATTTGAGAAAACTGACCTCAAAGAACAGTCGGTAAAATAGTGAAATGCAAAAGGAGAAAATGAAAATAAATCTGTAACAGTACTAATAAATATAAACACAAAAGGCATGATAAACACAGGGAAAATTCGAGTGAGAGACTTAGTGGATCAGAAATGGATCAGAAAATGTGAGTAAATTTTTAAACACAGGCTAACGGAAACAAAGTAAATCAAGGTACATCTGTAACCCCTGTGGTAAACAGCCTCTAAGATCGCCTGCAAAGGTCCCAGCTGCCTGGCATCCGAGCCCTTGTGCGAAGTCCTTCCACTATTGGTAGGCTGAACATGGAGACTTCCTTTTAACCGAGGAATGTGGCCGTGAATGGCACTTCACTTCCTCATTATGATGAACTAACAGAAGACTGCAACTGGTCTTGTTAGGAGATGTTCTTCTCGGCTTGCACGCAGCGATGAAACATGACAAGGAAAAGATTCTGGTACCAAGAACAGAGCTTGCCAGCCCAACACCCCAGGCAGGAGTGAATGCTGGCAACAAGCACTAAGTAAACTGGGGGAGGCACATTCTCTCCAGTCAAGGCTTCAGGTGAGACGGCAGATCTAGAACCAACATGTGAATTGTAGCCTCATAAGAGACTGAAGCAAGGTACCCGGCTAAATCATTCTTAGAGTCTGACCAACAGAAAATGACTAATAAATGTTTGCTGGTTGAGGCCACTAAATTATGAAGGAGTTACTTATGCAGCAAATAAAAAACAAAAATCATTAAAAAGCTATTACAGTCCCCAAGAAACAATTTATCAAATTTTATAGGCTTTTCATATAAGTACACGTATCAAATCCTGTTTAATAAGACTAAGCTACATTTTCAAGCAGAAAACAAAGCTTATCCATATAGGGATAAGCAGAGAGCTAAAGAAAGCATTTTTTGCTTTTCATCTCAATCATGATTAAAATGTTTACATTTGTTTGTTTTATTATCTCAACACATATTCAGAATGTAGCGATCATAGTTCATGATTTTATTGTAGTAGTACACATAAAACCTAAAATTATTTTTGACTGGTTCCTTGAGTAAGACCCCAAACTTCCCAAATAAACATTTAACACTTAATGCTAAATTTAAAGTAATGGGAAAGAGAACAAACAAGTCAAAATAAAAATGAGTAAGCTTTTATTATATTTGTAAGTACAGGATTTCCATATGTTTCTACCACAAGATGGAGATAAAGTAAAAGTGTTTCAATACTTCAAAAATATATAATTTCATTAAAATAGGTGGTATTACTTGATTTAGAATCAGGGGTATATTCTAATATTCCAGATAAACAAAAGTAAAATCATTTCATGTAATCACCTTTAGTTAATTACTTCCAAAACTTATGATAAAGGAGACTATAAAGTCACATAAAGTTTTCAAGAGTCAACTCATTTCACTTAGAACTTTTAGTATTAAGGTGACTTCTAAAAACATGCTGATGGTGATTACTATATTTATTCCAGACATGTCCAATAAAATGTTCTGCAATGACTGGTCTCTAGTGTCCAGTGAGGTAGTGACTGCGCACAGTCCGCTACTGAACGTAAGAACTGTGGCTAGTACTTCTGAGTTTTAAATTTGGTTTAAATTTTAATAGCCAATGTGACTACTAGCTACCATATTGGAGAACACACTGACATCATAGCCAATTTAGTATGTTTTAAAATCTAATGGGGATGTTTCACACAGAAAAAAATTTAATAAAACTATGTTTAAAAATTATAAATGATAAAATAATAAAGCTAGTAACCATTAAGAATAGAGGTCTTTTCCATTTTCAGAAGGAAAAAAAAATGTTAAAAAGCTCAATATAAATTGTAAAAGAAAAAAAAATACCTGTACATGGAGAGGAGTAAAGCTTTATAAAATCCTTCAAAGGGAATAAAAGAACATGTATTAATATATACATAAATCTCATAAAAGTAATAAGTCATGTGACGTTTCCTACTGATATGTCCAAAGATTTAAATATCTGCATAAAAAATAAAACCCCTATGTATCATTTACACAGGTCAAGTTAGTTAACATTTTAGTAATAGTAAAAGAAACTGTTTCCTCTTACCAAAGCATTAAGAGTCTAATTCTGTAACGACAAAGCAGAGAACTTCAAGTGAGACACTGAATGCAACTGAGTTAACCGGATATCAATCAATGCAAAGTAATCTCTTTTAAACTAGAGACATGTTCTCACTGATCTAGACAAAATGTCGGTCAAAGTTGCTGAAACAAAAAGGAAAAACGTTTCACAGTGATCACATCTTAGAATGTAAGAAAGGACCTGTAACCGGGCTTGGAAGCTCAAGTCTGTAATCCCAGGACTCGGGAGGCAGAGGCAGGAGCATTGCTGAGTTTGAGGCTTTCCTAGGCTACATATTTAACTCACGGCCAGCCTGAACTACAAAGTGAGACCCTGTCTCCAAAAAAAAAAAAAAAAAAAAAAAAAAAAAAAAAAAAAAAAAAAAAAAAAAAAAAAAAAAAAAAAAAAAAAAAAAAAAAAAAAAAAAGAAAGAAAGAAAAAAGAAAAGAAAAGAAAGGACCTGTAAAGAAACCACCTCAATGCGGTCTATTGGGCAGAAGAGAGGCGGTAACCAACCAAGGGGTGTTATACAGGTGATCCTGAAAAGGCAGGCATGTTAGACAAAGAGTCACAGATGGATCAAATAATTCTCAAAAATGTATTGATGGCTAGGTTGTTCTGGCATGGGCAATCTCTCACCTTAAAACAAACCAAAAAATCGATATTAAAATAACAGTGCCTTAAAAAAATGTATGTTCTCACTTTTGATAATAGTCAAAACAGTTTTTTATTAGCCAGTCATTCTCTAACAGAAAATGAAAGATGCAGCTCCTCTATTCAGCAGCTCTGCCTTCCTCCAAAAGATCTGCTTCCATTTCTACATGTGCTGTTGTGTTAAAGCTGAACCCTAGATGGCAACTGAGAGTCAAGTTTTACTTCATAACAGAATGGTTGCTTTTCAGCTTACAGATACCAGGACCTATTTCCTTATACTCTAGCTCCTTTCCTTCAGAACTAAAAGGAAATGAAAAGAAGCAAACTGATATAGTCTATTCACTACTGAAAAAAACTATTATGAAATGTATACTTTAACAGTGGTAATTCGAAGAGAAAAACTATGGGCAGACAGGCATACTTCTGAATAATCCACAACATGAATGAATATCTAAATATTAACACTCAGTAGGAATCAGGTAACAGATAGGAAAGACATAGTTAACAAGTCTGTTTAATATAAACGCTTTGCATAACTTTACATTCATTAAATGACATGTTAAAATTTGTAGGGAAAAAGTGAAGAACCCAATTTCAGTAACAATTAACCCTATATAAACTACCCAAAACAATGTGCTACCGGCAAACCGGTGTTCCTTTAAAGTCAAAATGTCAAAAGTGCTCCGTGGCCACTCAGCTAACTACTTTACCAGGCAGTAGTGTTAATATTCAAATATGGGCAACGAGAAAAAGTAAGAATCAAAATATATCACACACAGCCAGGCGTGGTGGCTCACGCCTGTAATCCCAGCACTCAGGAGGCAGAGGCAGGAGGATTGCTGAGTTCGAGTCTTGTCTGGGCTACATAGTGAGCTTAGGGCCAGCCTGAACTATAAAGTGAGACCCTGGCTCAAAAAAAAAAAAAAAAAGATATATCACACACAAGTACAAATTCTCAACGATGAATGTGAACATAATTTATATACCTAAACTATACCAATAAACTCAATTTAAAAAAAAAGGAATACTGATAAAGCAACAAAACTTTTTTTATTAACATGAAAGAACACTAGCTAGTAACCTGGCAAGCTATGCAGCATAATAAAGGTATTTTAGATTCACTCTTTTTAAAGTGAAATTTGGCATAAACAAATCTGAGAGGTTAGTGTAACAGAATAAGCTGGGAATTTACCTGGACAACATGAAAAAGTATAATGGCTTGGCAGCTTAGCACATATATGAGTGTTACCATGCAAACCTTCCCTTCCTAGTAGGGAAAACTCCTCTGCCAGGCTCAGTGATGGGATCACCCTCTCGGTGAGAGAATACGCACACGCTAGTTAGAAACTTCCACTGAGTCACAGTGATTTTCTTCACTCAACATATACACTAATTATGGCACTCACATTACTTCCATGTAGTCAGGAATCTAAAACGATCAAAAATCAATCTTTGCACATTTGGATTAGAATTTATGTGACACTTGACAAATCAAAGAATGAACTGATAGAACACCAGGAGGGAGAAGTTGCTGACGAGGGTAAACTTTGTGTGCCAGGAGATTAGTAAAAGGATAACCCATATAAATTATAAGATGAAAGGGGGCCAAGATTTCATATTTCAAAAGTGTATCTGGATTCATCATATTCTAACAATTCTTGATCCACTGGAGAAACTTGAAGGCTGCTCTAGATAATTTGGGACTCAGCCTCCATGATGGACATAAGAAAAGTAAAGGTCAAGAAAAAGTTAATATCCAAATGAGTTCTAGAAAGTAGGACAGCTTTTATAGAATGGAATATTGCTATAGGAAACTTGGTGTGGGAATGTGATGAGGGGAAGGAATAAATATGATACAGAAAGAAAATAAAAGAGCATGTATAAAGTGGGGAGGAGGGGGAGTGGGTAGGGATATAGGTAAAAATGAGAATTAACTTGTGGCATATACTGGTACAAATTTCCCAATGTTATATGTGATTTTGAGATGTATATAAATTGTACCAATAAAGAATTCAATAAAAAAAGAACAAGTTAATATACACACAAAAAACACTAACAGAAGCAACAAAAACAAAACTTAATGAGCTCTGTCTCAAAATAAAAAAAGAGGATTGGAGACCCAGTTTAATGAGAAGACTTCAGGTTTAATCACCAGTAAGTAACAGGGTGAGAAGATATAAAGTGGGTAAAATTCATATGGCCTGTTTTCTATAATGTTTTAAGGAGAAACTTTTCCTTTGACTAATCTATTGCTTCTCAGTCTTGGCACCACATACAAATCACATTGGAAGATTTAAAAAATGTAACATTAACTCTCTTTGGGAATAGTGGCCATGTCTGTTGTTGCTGCTGCTGTTGTTTTAATGTCTAGATAATTCTGATATACAGCGAGGATGAAGACCAAGGATATAGCTTATATATGAAGGAACAAGATCAAATGCAGTTCAATCATGAAATCAATGTAAGTTCTACAATAAGGACACAACAATTTCAATCTCATCATCTGAACACATATGACCAGGAAAATGTGAAAGGAATAGGTAATGCTGAAAAAAATTACATGACTTAATCTCTGAGACTTGAACAGACTGATCAGATTTTTCACACTATAACATCAAAATGTATGGTTATTCAAATCAGTAAGAGCTGATATTCTAATTTTCAAAAGTATAAATTGTATGAGCTAGGCATAACATATGTCTATGGGGGGTATGTCAAGCAACAAATAGAATACAACCTATCTTTGAACCCTGTACTGTACAGATCAGGCTTTAGTCAATGTCTCATCTCCTTTTAAAGTAAGTTTCAAAATCCCAAATATAGGCTTGACCGTTCCAAGATAATTTAGTTCAGCTTGTGTAGGTCAGTGAAGAGAAAGTAAGCAGGAGCTGTGATTGCATTAATTTGTACTGAGTCTGAATAAAACTGCTCCTACTCATTTAATAAAGGCATAGTTCTCCAGCACAGTAAAGAGCTATCATCTCACTGGAAAAGATAGTCAGGATGGAAATGAAATCATAATGCTTGAAATTCAAATATTCAATGGTCTTACAAAAACTAACACTATCTACTACAAACATGTACTAATAAAAACATAAATTGCACAAAAATAATAACTAAAGGGCCAGAGGGTTAGCTCAGTGGTTCTGGCACCTGCCTCGCAAGCGCAAGGTCCTGAGTTCGATCCCCGGAAACCACATACAATGCTGGGCGTGGACACTCACGCCAACCAACAATCAATACCACATACCACAGTGCCAGGCATGGTGGCTCACGCCTGTCATCCCAGCACTCGGGAGGCAGAGACAGGAGGATTGCTGAGTTCAAGTCTTGCCTGGGCTACATAGTGAGCTCAGAGCCAGCCTGAACTACAAAGCGAGACCCTGTCTCAAAAAAAAAAAAAAACATAATAATAACTAAAAACATAAGACAGTATTTTACTACAGAGAACTGGATTTTAATTATGTGCTTGATATTAACCTATGATTTTACTTAAAGCTAGTTATTCACCTACCTTTTACATAAAAGAAATTTGGAAAATACAATATTCAAAGACACTGCTATTACTGTAATTCTATACAAGACATGGGTTTTTTTTTGGCAATATCACACCAATAGAGCTGTAAGTACAAGAATGAACCAGAGAAATAGTAATAAATGGAGAAGTTTAGAAAGTCCAGAGATAATAAGAAACAGGCAAATGCTAACTGATGAGAAAAATGATTTTTGTAAAGAATGTAAGAAAGTCTTAGTGTGGGGCTATTTACATGGGATAAGCCCAAGTTATCCAATAACCAGTTGAGATACCCTTTAAGTATTCTTTATCTCAGAAAACATGTGACACTCAATGATAACTGAAGGGAAATACTTTAAGTCTCTGTATACTTGGTACTTAAGAAAATTAAAGTTTGAGCTACTTTTTGTTTTTGAGGCAGGGTCTCAGTATACAGCTTGGGCTGACCTCAAACTTACTAGACGGGTGACACTGAACTTGCAATCCTCCTGCCTTAGCCTCTTGAGTGCTGGAATTATAGATGTGTGCTGCCACATTTGGCTTCAGCCATGTTTGTGCATATGTGCATGTGCACAGTGATGAAGGAATTTATTTTGCTTCCAACCAAATGTAATCAATAACCTCAGATCAGATCAGTTCTTACTTTTTAAAATATGGGTAAAACTTGAGTAAAATTTGCTAATATGTGTGGGCATGTTAAAGCTTTTAAAATTGAACTACCATATGATCTAGCTATCTCACTATTGGGCATATCCAAAGAAAATGAAATCAGTACACAAAAGATAATTGCATGCCTACATTTACTGTGGCACTATTCATAATAGCTAAGATATGATGTCACTCTTGGTGCTGTCAACAGATAAAGGGATAAAAAAATACAGAAATGCAGAAATATAATGGAGGATTATTCGGTCACAAAGAATGGAATATTTTCATTTAGAAGAAAACAGATGGAAATATCGTAAGTGAAATAAGATAGACACAGAAAGTCAAATATTCCTTATTCTGTTTTCAATGTGAAAACAAGGGAAAATAAAAAAGTAATAAAAGTAAAAAGAGAGATTAGAGAGGCCTTAAATCCGGAGGGTTAGCTCAGTGGTTCCGGCGCCTGTCTCACAAGCGCAAGGTCCTGAGTTCGATCCCCACTAACCACATGTAATGCTGGGCGTGGAGACACGCCCACCAACAATCAACGCCGCATACCACAACGCCGGACGCGGTGGCTCACGCCTGTAATCCCAGCACTCGGGAGGCAGGGACAGGAGGATTGCTGAGTTCGCGGCGGCTTGCCTGGGCACCATAGTGAGCTCAGGGCCAGCCTGAACTACAAAGCAAGACCCTGTCTCAAAAAGCAAAAAAAAAAAAAAAAAAAAAAAAAAAAAAAAAAAAAAAAAAAAAAAAAAAAAAAAAAAAAAAA
>PVIC010054314.1:0-11583 GCA_004025085.1 Thryonomys swinderianus | reverse complement strand
GTGAGGGTAAGAAAAGAAATGTATGTCATTTAAGTCACATTTTAATTATTGTTTGCTACTTAGAGCTGAAAGAAATACACATACAAATACACATGCACTGCTTCAGTTATTTCTGACAGTAGCCCCCTGAGGTAAAGGGTATGATTATCTCCACTGGCAGATGAAGAAAATGTGGCCCAGAGACCTTAAGTAACTTTCCTAGGGTCCCACAGCTACTGAATGATAGAGCTGGGATTCTAACACCTTGTCTTAGGCATAATGCTGTATTCGTTATTTGTAAGGTGACTCAGACCAAAGGAGCCACACTGGCCTTCCATTCTTAGTCAGGATACCTTTCTAATGCGACTAAATGATAGGTCTGACTCTCTAGTGACCTGTTTAGTAATGTGGACAGTCGAGTACACAGCCTTCACCACAGTCAGATACTGCTAGAAAATACAGCGTATTGAGTTAGGATGTATTTGACTTCAAATCAGTAAAAATCCAACTCAAGACTGACTTGAACAATTAAGAATTTTTTAACTCAAGTAAAAAAAAAGAATCAGACACAGGGTGGTAGTTGGTGTTGGTTGATTCAGTAACTAGGTGATGTTTTAAAGGGCACAGATATCACTTTTCACCTTCTATTCTGTGACTCAGCGTCGGCCAGTATTCAGCTGTTCTTGTGACAATAGGAAGGCCGCTTGTCACAATCAGGATTGTTCACCTTTTTTTTTTTTTTTAACACAGTTTTTTTAAAATTTGTTCATTTCTTGTATTTGAAGTAGCTTGATGATATCTTTGGCTTGAAATTCTTCGCATAGCTACAAACAACCATTTTATATTGGCTTCCCTCTTAGTCCACTTCACAAGGTTCTGCGCATTCCTCCAGTTTCTTGTTGTCAACTTTAATTAGGGTGACGTGTTCAGCTCAAAGGGCCTCTCCCGACTCCATGCACAAGTTTATCCTGGTTGGATGCAAACACACAAAATGGGTTGGTTCTTGCCTGAGACTTGAACAGCTCTGCCTGTCCTGTGGTAGGCAGGATAAATGAGGGCAATCTTTAGCATGGCTAGCAGATCAGTGGTCACATCCATTTCTCTTCCTGCGTGGAGGCCTCCCTTTGTGATAGCAAGGAGTATGGTAGAAGCCAAATCTGTAGCCACCTCTGTCCTACCAAGCCATATGGACAGAGCAACCTGCTTTTTAAATTCCCATCTACCCGGAAGAAAAAGGCATTTTCTTGTATTCCTTTTAAATGCACATAGAACATTCTCAGAATCTTTTTGCAAAATCTTTCCCTGTCAAGTAGAACCTAGCTGTAGGTATAGTCTGGATGGGGACATCAATATATGAGTGATAATTGCAGGGATGGGAGGAAATGATACCTAGAGGTGCCAGCTGGCAAACCCATCACCTCTGAATCTTCAAAAAGTCACTTCCTCTAGGACAGGCAATTAGGACGTCTCACTGCTCCCTTTGAGCTGAAGTTCATAAATGTAGTGATGCTTCTGCTACAGCGGGTTCACAGCAAAGTGAGCTTATCATTTCACTCATCCTAAACCCTCGACCTATGTTGACATAGCCTAACATTACATTAGATTTGAGGACCATAATACACTGTCCTATGAACTTTCACTCCTACCTGTTTAGCGTATGGACTATCAGACACTTTCCTTCCAGGCAGAAAGGTTTAGAAAAAGAGCCTGCCAGTGAGGAAAAGGTACTAAGGAGGTGAGATTAGAAAGTCACCAAGAGAAGGTGATGCTTGAGACTTGGTGTTTACTGCTATGGTGTAGCTTATACACATCCCATCCATTTCTGAGTAAGACTTTCTCTAACTGCAGCTCTGGAGTATATTGATTGTTTAGCTCCTGCACTGACTGGCAGTGCTTGAAGGTATCCACTAAATAAGACTGCTCTAAGAAGGGGGATTTTTATCTTCCTTACTCAGTCTTCTGTCTCTTAGAAGCAGGAAAGGCATGAAGTCTGCTAATTCTCCCCAAGTACCTGCTTCCTTCACACCCTCTGCCATGATATGGTTTCCCAGAATGCAGTGCATCCTACCAGGGACGTAGACAAATGGAGCCCCATTGTTTCTTTCTTCCTCAAATCTTTTTTCCTTTCTCTTCATTTCTCTCCCCTCTCCCTTCCTTTTTCTTCTTTTTCTAACACCATGAGGTGCACAGCTTGCTCCACCATGCACTTCCATCTATGATGTACTGACTCACCAAAGGCAACAGGGCCAACCAAGCACAGACTGAAACTGCCAAAACTGTCAGCCAAAATAAACTTTTTTCTTTATAAGTCTATTATCTCCAGTATTTGTTATACTAACATAAAATCAACTAACACAGACACTTCTGGGGACATTGTAGAATACTATCTCAGAGAGTGCTTTGAAAATGGTCATGTAAAACTGGGATCTGGGCCACAGTACTTAGATAAGAACACCTACATAGCCACTTAAAATAAGTTTTCTGTTTGTAAATGAAAAGAAACTGTCATAACTAGTTTAACTGAACTTCTAAATAACTCAACCAACCTTGGCATAATTGCTAATCTCTTTTTAAAGTTAATACAAACTTTTAAAGCTAACAGTTATTTTTCAGTTCTGAAAATTTACCATCTGGCTTCTATATAAAAGTAGTTGGGATGACCTGTATAGACCTTACTCCTTTTTCAAAGTATACCTGATATCAGCATCTTGCGAGATTTCTTCTTAACAAGTAAATGTGAATTTGTATTGCCAACATGTTTTTTAAAAATTTTTATTAATACAAATATATAATTCAATATAATCATGTATAGTTCAATATATAATTATTACATTTTGGGGGAGAGTTGGTACATGTAAACAACACGTCTTAATTCTTTTTCCATCACCTTTTCTCTCCCTCTGCCTTACACCTCTTGAACCCCTTCTCACCTGAGAAAGACCTACCTCCCTACTTTATATGATCTCTCTTATTTTGCTCTTCATTTATATTTTGGGTTTTTCACATAAGATAAACCAGGAAAAATTTAAGCTTGTGTGTCTGATATATTTCGCTTAATATTATGGTCTCAAAATGCATCAATTTTCCTACAAATGACTCGTTTGTCTTTCCATATGGCAGAGTAGTATACCATTGTTTGTACATACATTTTCCTTATCCATTCATCTGTTGATAGACAGACATATAGGCTATTTTCAAAGCTAGCTATTATGAAATTTGCTGCTATAAACTTGGATATACATGTAGCACTGTTATATATGATATCCTTAACTCTTGTGAGACATTACCTAGAAAGGGGAGTAGCTGGGTCAAATAGAATTTCTAGCTTTAGTTTTTTGAAGAACCCCCATACTGGTTTCCATAGTGATTTTAGTAGTTTACCTTTCCACCAACAATGTAAAAGCATTCCTTTACTACCTCAGACCCTCCAGCATTTATTATTTGATTTTCTGATGATGGCTATTTTTCCTTAAATCTCAGTGTTGTTTTAATTTGCATTTCTCTAATAGTTAGTGATATTGAACATTTCTTCATGTATTTATTGGCCATTTGTACTTCATTTTAGAAGTGTCTATTCATTTCACATGGCTTTTTTTGATTCAGTGACTTATTTTTGAAAAGGCCTATTTTTGGTCGGGTTTTTGTTGTTTTTTGTTTTGTTTTGAGACAGGGTCTCGCTTTGTAATTCAGGCTGGCCCTGAGCTCACTATGTAGCTCAGGCAAGCCTCGAACTCAGCAATCCTCCTGCCTCTGCCTCCCAACTGCTGGGATTACAGGCATGAACCACCACGCCCGGCACTGGTGTGTGTGTGTGTTTTTTAAAATATATTCTTGATATTAGTCCTATGTCTGAGGAATAGTAAAACTTTTTTCTCATTCTATAGGTTGTCACCTTGTTGGCCATTTCTTTTGCTGTGCAGAAGCTTTTTTTTTTTTTTAACAGCACTTTCTTTTCCTGTTTTATATTTTAAAATTCTCTTCTTTACTTACCCCCATCTTCTTTCCCTTTGAGTATTTTCTATTTCACAATATCTATCATGCATTTTAGAACTCATGTACATTTTCAGTTTCTCATAGCAGAGAAAAGATATAGTATTTATGCATCTGCTACCTATTTATTTCACTTATGAGTTTGTCCTTAAGGTACATCCATTTTAGTTTAAATGACTCAAATTTATCTTTTTTTTTTTTGCTTTTTGGAGACAGGGTCTCGCTTTGTAGTTCAGGCTGGCCCTGAGCTCACTATGGTGCCCAGGCAAGCCGCCGCGAACTCAGCAATCCTCCTGTCTCTGCCTCCCGAGTGCTGGGATTACAGGCGTGAGCCACCAGGTCCGGCATTGTGGTATATGGTGTTGATTGTTGGTGGGCGTGTCTCCACGCCCAGCATTGTATGTGGTTTCCGGGGATCGAACTCAGGTCCTTGTGCTTGCGAGGCAGGCGCCAGAACCATTGAGCTAACCCTCCGGCCCAAATTTATCATTTTTATGGCAGAGTAACATTCCATTTAAAAAAACACATCATTTTTATCCAGTCTCCTGTTGATGGGGATTTGTGTTGTTTCCAAGACTTAGCTTTTACAGACTGAGCTGCTATGAACATGGGTTGTGCAGAAGCTTTTAAATTTGATATGATCCTATATGTTGATTCTTGGTACTATTTCATGTGCAATTGGGGTTCTGTTCAGAAAGTCCTTTTCTTAATAACTTTATGAGTTTTTCCTGTTTTATCTTCCAGAAGATTGTTTGAACATTTGGATCTTTGATCTATTTTGATCTTGGTGAGAAATATAGGTCTAGATTCTTTTGGTGAGACATTTAGGCTTTTGCATGTACATAGCCAGTTTTTTTAGTACCATTTGTTAAAGAAGATATTGTTCCTTTAGTACAATAAGATCTTGACTTACAAACATTTAAGTAGCAAACTTTCACAGAGATGAATACACTTCTCATTATGAACATTCATAGATGTGAACAAGTTGTGGAAGTAGCTCATGTATCTGTTGGACAGTGTCATGGTTGTGTTGTTGTGTGCCCACTGTACAGTGTACAGTAGCACAGTGCTCAGTCGGAGCCCAGGTTGTCCAGAAGTAAGAGGAAAAGCAATGGTGATTTGGAGAGGACTGTAAGAAAGTGCAAAGAAATATGGGATGTGTTTTTGTGTCAAAGGTATACAAAACTCATTTTGTTGGATTTATTAATAAATTTAGGTAACAAATTTTTCCCCAAACAGAACTCATTCATAAACTGGGGAAATAGGGTGTATATTTCTGGTCCCTTTGTCAAATAGTTGACTGTACTTGGAATTGTTTTTACACCCTCTATTTTGTTTCACTGATCCCTAAGTCTGCTTTGTGCCAGTACCTGTCTGTTTTTGTGTCTTTCTTACTGTTTTGGATGCCTCCAAAGTTGTCTTTGCTTTTCTAGTTCTCTGGTTTTTCCTTTTCCCCATTTAATGTGGTATTAGGATCAGGATTGTTATAGATGATTTTAGATTTGAGATACAGTCCTTCTATATCTATTTTCAGGTTTTTAAAACATCCTGACTGGATTTTGGATCCTGTTAAGGGCTTTTTCTGCATTGATTATGATGATCGTGTGATTCTTGTCTTTGTTGCCTATGTTGAACTACCCTTGTAGCCTTAGATGAAGGCTACTTGTTTATAATGCATGAATTTTTTTGATGATTTGTTACATTTTATTTGATTGTCTTGTCAAGGGGTTTTTGTCATTGTTCACTGAGGAGATTAGCCAATAGTTTTCTTTTTTTGATTTGGGTCCTTTGTATCATTTTGGCATGAGTGTAATGGTAGCTTCCAGGATGACTTTGGGAGTACTCCTTCCCTTTCAATTTCATTCAAGAACTTGAGGAGTACTGATATTAGATCTTCCTTGAAGTTTTTTAGAATTCAGCCACGAATCAATCCTAACTTTGGCTTTCTTAGTTGGTAGGTCTTATTTTTCATTTCATTGCCTGTTTTTGGACTATTTGGCACTTTTTAAATATATCTTCTTGGTTCAGTTTTGGTAGTTCATGTTTATCTTGGAATCTCAGTTTCTTCTGAGTTCTCTTATTTATTGGTGTACAAGTTTGCAAAGTAGTCACTAATAATCTAGATTTCAACAGAGTCTGTTGTGATTTTATCATTTTCATTTCTAATTGTATTTAGTGGGGTCTTCCTTTTCTATAAGTTTGGCTAGGAGTTTATTCTTTTAAAGCACCAACTCTTCAGTTCACTAATACTTTGTATTGTTTTGAGGACTCAATCTGATTTATTTCTGCTCTGATCTTTATAATTTTCTTCTTTGTACTAGCTTTGGGGTTGGAATGTTCTTATTTTTCTGGGACTTTGTGGTACAGTGTTAGGTTATTTATTTGGCCTCATTCTGTTTTTGTAAGTTAGGAATTTGTAGCTATGAACTTTGTAGTATGAACTGTTTCCACTGTGTCTCATAGGTTGTGGTATTTTTGTATTGGTATTTTGTATTGGTTGTGTATATTTGTTATTGTTCAGTTCTAGGTACCATCTTGTTTCTTTTTTTGTACAACCCATTGATGATTGAAGAAGGTATTGTTTACTTTTCACTTGCTTATACAGTTGCTGTGGTTTCTCTTTCCATTGGTTTATAGACTCACCACATTATGATCTGATAATACCTGTGGTATGATTTTGTTTTTTTTTTGTAATCATTAAGCATGCTATATCAGACACTATGTGGTCTATTTTGGAGAATATTCCACATGCTTCTAAAAAATCTTTATTCCGTTGTTTGATGGAGCTCTCTGTGGGTATCTATTAAGTCCATTTGTTCTAAGGTTTTGTTGAACTCTAATATTAATTTTTTTTTCTAGCTGGTCTATTTGTGACAGTGCAATATTGAGACCCCCCACTACACTGCTAACAAGTTTTCTTTTTTAATGTGTAAGAATTTATTTTATCCTCAACTAGATTCCTTAGACTAGAATCATATGTATTACATCTGTAATTTACACAATATTTGCCTCTATTACTATTTTTCATAAATAACACATATTTATTTTTATTTCTTCCAAAATATTATCTCCCACATTTTTCTCTCTTCTGCTATTACTCTAATTTCAGTTTCATTTTTTCTTACTTGTCCAAGTGTAGTCTTTGTTTTGTAGTTCTGGGGATTGAACTTGGGTCTTGATACATGCTTGACACATATTCTGTTAAAATTTTTATTTTGAAGCAGAATCTCACTAATTTGCTCCACTTGGTCTCAGAAGTGCTACCCTCTTGCCTCAGCACCCCAATTAGCTGGAATCACAGGTACGTGCCACCACATCTGGCTTGTAATGTCTTTCTTGCAATTTCTTCTTACTTTAGTCTATTATACATGAATTGGCCCAGTCAGACGTGTGGGAAAACAATTTTTATCTTTTTTTCTGTCTCGTATTAAGATTTTCCCTTATGTGTCATTAACCATAAAATATACAATCTTGAGTCAGATATTTTTAGATATCATAGGTCCAATGGCCTCTTAATCTTGTTTACTATTTATTTGGCATTTTGAATTGTTTGATCTGAATGTAATTTTCCAAACTTGGTTTCAGCCTTGCGTCTTTCCCCCTGCTTCTTCTGAAATCATTCTCCTGATGTTATTATTATCTCTATTAGTGGATCCAGCTCATTCTCTTACTAGATGCAATATGCCCTCAAATATTTGTATTGTAACAGATGCTAGGCTTATTCTGTTATTACTCCACAACACTCCTTGTGTGACCTTCCTGTTCTCATGCATGAATTTACACACTGAGGACTCCCTAGTCTTAGATTTAAAGCCCCATTTAATTACTTTATTCCAAACCTTGATTTTTAAACACCTGATGAAAAAGCATATTTTATGTCCTCCATTAAAATGACTTATCCAATGACTGAAAGTAGTTTCATTATTAACATTTATAGAAAAATCTGTTTTTGACATGTAAATGATATTTAAACAGTCTATTCCACATATATTCGAAAGGGTCACTTTAATGCTTGAGGCCTAAATTTGATGTTTTTGAAATATGGGACTATTCCAGTTCAGGGGGCTGGCATAGAGGGAGATGGCCTGGATCTGAAATCTTGGCTTATTTCTGTCCCAAATGAAGCAAGTGACACTGGCAAGTGTCTTCATTTTTATAGTTCTTCTCCCTTGTGAAATAAGCGGATTGCCTTTCTAACTCTTCTACACACTACTCTCCTTATGTAAGGTTCATATGACTCTGAATAGCATAAACCCAACTATCAACTAAAGTTTGCATTTTACTACTATAAAAGGGCTTTGAGTAGTCATCATCCTGTGGGATGCTTATCTGATGCTACATATGTCATGGTTTTATGCACTTTGACCCTTGTAATTCTATAATACTAATGTTACAAAAATAAAGTAAAAAATTCTGGTGAAGAATTTGTAAATAGAGAATGTGCCTAAGAAAAAGCAAACCTAAACCAAAACAAAATATAAGTACTTCAACTCCTTTAAGTATAGAGTTCTTCACACAGATGGCTCTGGTGCACTGAAGTCATTTAAATGTTTAATTGTACTTACACAAAATCTTCAAGGCCTGAGTTAATTTCCTTTGCCCACTGTATTTTCCACCTTCCCTTTATTTCAATGTACTCAAATTAAATCCTTTCAACATAAAACCTTTAAGTAATTTTCATGAAAACCACTTCTCATTACAAAGAGTGTATTTCTTTTTATCTACTTAATTTTTCTTAAAAAGAATTTTTCACTGTACAACTAGAGAGATTTTGGCTGGGGTTTATCATTACAATAGTGACTGAAAGTCAGATGCTGATGCAAGAAAATGGGTACTAAAAATTCCATATTAAGCCGATATTCTGTTCCTATACCTAAGTTCTATTTAAAAATATCTAAAATTACTTATTTGGCCTTTGCTGCTCTATCAGTTTGGCACATGTTTCTCAAAGTTTGAATCAGTCTCTATCTCTGTGTACTAGCCACCTAGATACATTGGGTTCATCATCACGAAAATTACTAGGGAAACTTCTGTCCATTTTATAGGCAGATGCAGGTTCACTAGCAGGTGACCTGAATCAAATCTACCCATAGCTATATTCTCTTATTTTTTTTTTTCTTTTGAGACCAGGTCTCACTTTGTAGTTCAGGCTGGCCCTGAGCTCACTATGTAGCCCAGGCAAGCCTCAAACTCAGCAATCCTCCTGTCTCTGCCTCCTGAGTGCTGGGATTACAGGCGTGAGCCACCACGCCTGGCATTGTGGTATGTGGTATTGATTGTTGGTGGGTGGTGGGCGTGTCTCCACGCCCAGCATTGTATGTGGTTACCTGGGATCGAACTCAGGACCTTGTGCTTGTGAGGCAGGCACCAGAACCACTGAGCTAAATCTCCGGCCCCCCCATAGCTATATTCTTGAGTGAATTTCACTCTTTGAAAAATTACCAGTAATGTAAAAACTCAGAGTATTCACACCCTTTCTTAATCCTGAGAATGATGTTCACGTCCATAGGAAAGAATCAGAGGAAGTTGCAGCATGTTGCATGTTTTTCACACAGCTAGCATCAGCATTGTCCAACAGCACAGTAGCGATGCTGGTTCCTGGCCCCGTCTCAGACATACTGAGTCAGAACCTCTGGAGAAGGAGCTCAGCAACCTGCATTTCCGCAAGTGCTTTCAGGTTACTCTGTTTTGCCCTTACGACCATTTTATATATGTGTGCAAAAATATTCAACTGACAGTTCTCAAGAATCTTAAAATAGTTTTTGGTCTCTTAAGTTACTTGTGCTAACATTTCAGTTTTTCCTGTGCCTTCAAAAGTTGTGTAACTAGTATAAACAAAGTTTGGTTATTTGGTTGAAATTAAACTTAAATTTTAATACCTTAAACTATATTAATGAAAGATGTTCCTTGCCAGAAATTGAAAGCTAGTTCTATATTCAATAGGTATTTATTTATTCAACAAACACCTGTGTTTAAGTAATAAAGTAATTGTGTGTGCTGCTACCATTGTGTCAGGAGATTCACAGCTATTCACACCTATTACCTCATTTAAAACTTATGGTAACCTAGATAGAAGGTAGTATTATCAATCTCATTTTTTGGATGCAAAAGCTGAGTATTAGGGAGGTTAAATAACTTCCTTAAGGTCCAGTTGGAAGACAGTACAGTCTGAGCCAAGATCACTTCCTTCCCTTTTTTTGTTATAGTAGATACTGAACCAAAGTTCTCTCGCATGCAGAGTAAGTGCCCTATACCTGAGCTACATCACCAGCATTTTTCTATTTTTTATTTTGAGATCAGATCTCAGTAAGTTGCCTAGGCTGGCCTTCAGTTTGTGATCCTTCTGCCTCAGCCTCCTGAGTAGCTGGGATTACAGGTTTGTGCCACCATGGTTGGCTTGCTTCCCATATTCTTGGCCATCATCTGTATTCACCTCCATCTGTTCACAAATCATGGGTTGGAGACTGCCTGAGAGCAGATCTTTCTGACCCCCAGTACTGGGCCTTAAATCTACTACTGTGCGTCTGTCTGAATCACTGGGTCTTTGTCCGTTTTCACATGAACTGACCTTTTTAGTCCTAATATAATTTTACATTAGTATGAATCAGAATTTTTGCATTAGAAAGTACCTTATTGGTCATCCAGGGGAACTACAAAATAAAAATGGGGCTTTGGGATTTACTTCTGTACTTCAGGACAATTCCATTTTTAGGTGGTTTGGATTTTGAGGTTCCAGAAAAGATTTCTTTTGAAGAAAGTTCTGCTTAAACATCAAGTATAATGAGCACTGAGTTTTAATCTACACTTGTTAGAATTTTGACTCACTTCATCTTGAATCTCATTGGCTAAAGTGAATTTGTTTTCAGTTAGTTATTTTAGTTTTATAAGTGACCAAAAATCAGTTTTGGCCACATTATAGTATGACAGGGATATACTATACCATACTATGAACTTATATGTATGAAGTTTGAATCTTATGCTGCAATATCTGCTTTTGAAATAAAATGACAGCATTCTGAGAGGTAGTTGAGTAATATACATAATAATACAGGTCTAGGGTCAACCATCAAATTATTAATTTGGTTGATGGATAATTTAATTTTTTTGAGAACAAATACGTCTAAATTGGAGAGGCAGATTTTAGCAGAGTTAAAAATTCATTCCTTAAAAGTAGAAGGAGAGAGGGGCCGGAGGGTTAGCTCAGTGGTTCCGGCGCCTGCCTCGCAAGCGTAAGGACCTGAGTTCGATCCCCGGCTACCACATATAATGCTGGGCGTGGTGGCTCACGCCTGTAATCCCAGCACTCGGGAGGCAGAGACAGGAGGATTGCTGAGTTCGCGGCGGCTTGCCTGGGCACCATAGTGAGCTCAGGGCCAGCCTGAACTACAAAGCAAGACCCTGTCTCCAAAAAGAAAAAAAAAAAAAAAAAAAAAAAAAGTAGAGGAGAGAATAGACAAAACAGATGAAAAGAATAAGGAAAACATGTTACATGGGCCACAATGTTCTTTTATCTGAAGCTTGGGACCAGGGTTTCAGATTTTGAATTTTTTTGGATACTAGAATAATTATGAATACCTAAAGAAGTACTATGGGGTTGGTACCCAAGTCTAAGTT
>PVIC010054313.1:0-11584 GCA_004025085.1 Thryonomys swinderianus | reverse complement strand
AAAAAAAAAAAAAAAAAAAAAAGATTACCTGACAGAGCCTGGAGATTTAGCTCAGTGGTTCTGATGCCTGCCTAGCAAGCGCAAGGTTTCTGGTTTGATCCCCAGTAACCACAAACAACAATACTGGGGGTGATAACTCACACCCACCAGCAATCAATATCACATACCACAGTGCCAGGCATGGTGGCTCACCCCTGCAATCCCAGCACTGGGGAGGCAGAGGCAGGAGGATTGCTGAGAGTTTGAGGTTTGCCTGGGCTACATAGATTGCCTGACCTATGAAGTGAGACCCTGTCTCAAAAAAAAAAAAAAAATTACCTGGCAGGGCCCTGGGGGTTGAGCTCAGTGGTTTGAGTGCTTGCCTCGCAAGGGCAGGGTCCTGAGTTAAGGTACAAAAAAAAAAAAAAAGATTATAAAAAGATTATCTGGCAGTGCTTACAGCTCATCACCAAACAGGCCTTCTTTCACTTGAATGGCTACAGTGTGGAGAGCCCAGCCATGGCCATCTCCGGCGTACGGAGCAGAAAGGATGAGCCAAGATGCTAGGGAGGATGTACACGCCTCGCAGGAGAGATTCTTGAAGGAGCTGTCCCCGTATGCGCCTGGCTAGAAGAGTGCCCCCCCCCCACCGGGGAGAAACAGGGATGCCACCGGCTGAGGCGGGTCAGCTGGTCTAGTCGAGGTCATCAGACAAGTCGTGGTGTACCATAGAGTTTTAGAACATCATTTTGGTGTTTCATGCAGAAAAACTGAGTCCGGAGAGCACACTTAGTTTTGCGAAGTTTTATTATTTAACCTCAGCTACTTTGTTTTCAAAGTTTAGAAATAAAATACTTTGCATCTTAGGTTAACCTCTAAAAGAGAGAAGAGTTCTAATACCTCCTTAAAATCTTCCCTGTGTTTGATATAGATGCAAGTACCTGGAAATCAGTTCCTAAGTGAGCCCTGGTCTCATTGTGAGTCAGTCTTCAAGGATTTGGGGAAGAACAAGTTAGTTGAACATTTGACCTGTCGATTCCCTCACACAGTAAGTTCGAATGTGTTCTCACCCAAGAGGAAATATTATTTACTAAAGATCTGAAGGTGTCAATTGTAAATTGGGCCATGGGGTGTCTGTGCACTGCTAAGCTCATTCTGAGGAAAATATGTAAGGGGAAAGGTGATAGTAGTGGCATCAGGATGAAAGGTTGAGAAGTTTTTTCTCATGAATTTCAAGAAACAAACAGGAAGTTTGGTTACTTATTCTGATTAAGGCATTTCTTTTAATTACTTGTGCTATATTTTTTCCTTTTGCTTTCTTTACTAACACAGAAAACATTGTTTTCAGTATCATTTCATTTTAGAACTGCAAGTTTGTGTGTCCACCTGTATTTCTTGTTTGTTTGGTTTTGCTCCTTGTACTAGGGATTGAAAGCAAGATTGACCTGAGGTCCTCCACGCTGAGCTACATCATCATCATTCCTTTTTTTTTTAATTTTGATTTTGTGCCAGGATTTGTGAAGCTACTAAGTTGTTCAGACTGGGCTTGACCTTATGATTGTCCCTCAGCTTCCCAGAATGCTGGCATTACAGGTGTATGCCACCATGCCAAGTTATAAATATCTTTTTAAAGAGACCAAGCAAGAACACACTTTTCCATTTTTCTATAAAGTCATCACTTTATTTTGACTCTTACAATGTCTCGTTATAAGTTCTTTCAAGATGTTTAGGAAATGTTTTGGACCTGTAAATGGATCTCTTCCCAATTTGGTTTTGCTTGCTTTTAAATCCCATTCCAACCTCTGGCTTAAAGCAGTTGCAAAATATGATGTGAGAAATGAAAACATGTATGCTTCACGGTTTACTCTGAATACGTAAAGATACTAAGATTCTCATCTTTGAAGTTTCCAATGTACCTATTCTTTTTTTGCTTATTGAACTGAAATAGCCCAATCTATTTCCATAATAAGGACTTTTGGGATAGAATACCAAAGATTTTCTGTAACACTGAATGTTTTTCTAAACACTGAATGTTTTTCTAAAATCTCTTATTATCTGTGATGTCTTGGGAATCTGATTAAGAATCTTTGAGGGTCATCCAATTCTACTGTTTCAATATCCATCTGAGAACTCCATCATCATATAAATGGATTGGTACAGATCTCAGCAACCTAGACTAAATGTACCCTGAGTAACTTCATTCCACATTCTCTAATATCATTCCAATAATTTCCCTCTATCTTGTCTAGGATAGTATTTGACAATAACTCACAAGTTCAAAGAAAGGCCAGGCCTTAACATCAGTCAAAAGGAGGTTTCCTTGTTCTAATAAGGCCTTAATTCACTGATCTGGAAGAAAGGATAAAACAAAGGGAAATATAAGGACACAAAAAGTGGAGGACAGGGAAGAAGAGTAAGATGAAAACTAATTTTTTGAATTGTGATAAGGAAGATCTGAAAAAGAGATCAATAGGTTTTCACAGTTTACTTTTGTATTGATCAAAGTATCTCTTAAAGATGCAATTTTAAAATCTGAGTATTTCTTTTGGATGCACATTCATATCAATTTTTAAAATATACATCATTGAACAGGATTTTTCCCCTTTTCTCTATAAGTCATTTGTTAAATGAGCATATTCTTTTTATTTAACAAGCTACTCTTCCCAATAACCTCCTGTAACTGTAAATTGTCCTGGGTTAAATTATTCCACTTAGAAAACAAATGGTACAAATTTGGTTTATACACTTAAATATATGAAAGAAGTAGGAATTAAACCTCGATAGAGCATAAAATCAGATTTTGACTGATACAAGCTGAATTTGACAGTAATTCATATGAAATATGTCATGTATTTCATGTCTCAGATTCCTCTCACTAATGTGTGGATAACTTTCAACTGGAAAAAGGAATCTGTGTGTGTCCACTATATGTGTCCAATGAGGAGACCTCTATGGGAGCTAGACAATGAATGAGGCATGTCGGGTAAAACTTCTCATAAAGGTCTTATGACCAGAGAGGAAGTTTTCATAAAGTTTCTCCATGAGAAGAAAACTTCTGAACGTCTCAGATTCAAGGATTTACTGGAGGAGTGACATTATCCTGGTCTATGCCCTTCCTTTTCCCTACAGACTATGTGGTATGACAAAAATGTATAGTGGAAGTTGAAATCTAAAAGAATTACTGCAGTAAAAGACACATTGTCTTTAATCCCTTCCAAGCTCCCCATTCGCTTCCAAAAGACCTCGTCATTGGAAGGTGTGATAAAGATACAGTGAATGCCACTGCCTGCTGCTGTCTATTGAAAGGTCAGGTCACAGACAGCACCATTGTGTATCTTCATGCACCGAATTCACCAAGTCTGGCACCGTGTGACTTATAGTTCTTCCCAAAAGTCAAGATGGACATGAAATGCAAATACACTGAATCAGTTCAGGACATTGAGGCAGCCTTGACAGTGCAGCTCAAGACACTTACAAAAGCAGACTTAGAGAACTACTTCAGAAAGGGGCAGGGACAGCCAGATGAGTGTGTGTGGAGTGAAGGTGAGTATTTTGACAAGAAGTAATGGCAATGTGTATTTTATTATAATAAAGAAAGAGTTCAAGCATTTACAATATTTTTGATCACACTGCTATTTCATTCTAAACATATAGCAATGAATGGCAAGGATATACCTAAAAATGTAATACTTTCAGTAAATCAGAAATTCAACTGAGGATAACAGTTTTTCAAATGTGTTCACATTTTAAAATCGTTTCTAAACTTGACTCCTCATATTTAGGAAAAATAAAGTCAATGTTTGAAGAATTCAGAAGAAGGAGGAAAAAAAAAACTTTTTAAAGGTCAACATAACGCAAGCCTAACTTAGCTAAGACTGCTAAAGTAATTCTCAGGTGAGAGCCAAAAGAAGCCTTAGTCAAGCAACCATTATCAGGTTGAGAGACATGAGTTATAAGGCCTCAGTTATAGAACTTCAGGTTTACTGCACTATGATTCCTGGAGGGTAGCTCTGAAATGACCTGGTGACAAATCAAAGCCAAGTTTACTCTTCCTGCAAGAAGATCACTGCCTGAACAGAGCTAGTTATATTGCTGAGTTAGGTGAATAGGGTTCGGATATTTATGAGACTTTGCACTCTTACTTATTTGGAGATCTTTAATATGGGGTTGTCACTAGGTTTGATAAAGATCATGATACATGACTATTAGTTGGTGTTAAATGAATGAAAATTAATTCCACAGCAAAACAATTATAATATGGGTGAAGGATTTAAATGGATATTTTCTGAAGAAGATATATAAATGGCCAATAAATATCTATAAAGATGTTCAACATTACTGGCCATCAGAAAAATGCAAATCAAAATCAAAATGAGGTTTTCTTTCATGCCTATTATGAATGCTATAACCAAATGGCAGTTAATAAATGAGGATGTGGAGAAATTGGAACTGTCATTCTCTTCCAGTGGGGATGTAAAATTGTGTAGCTGCTGTGGAAAACAGTTCAGAGCATCCTCAAATATTAATCACAGGGTTTCTACACGAGCTAGGAATTTCACTCTTTGGTATATTCTCAATGAGAAACAATAATTAATGTCAGAAAAAATTTGTACACATATGTACATGGTAGAATCATAACAAATATGTAGGAAGATCACAAATGTTCATGGATTGTTTAATGGATAAATAAAAAATGTGTCACAGCCACACAATGTCATGTTATTTATCGATAAAACAAATTAAGTACTGTTAGGTGCTGCACCATTGATGTACCTTCGAAATAATATGAAGCATATGAGCCATTCAGAAAACCACAGGTTGCATGTTGTAATTCATATAAAATTTCCCAATATACAACTATATAGAGGCAGTATATTGTTTGTTGCCTGGGACTGTGTGCTCTGTGGAGGATATGGCCAGTGACTGCTAATGGATCTGGGGTTTCTGCTAAAGTGATGAAAATGTTCTCAAATCAACTGTGCTGTTGGTTGCAACTCTACACAAATATATTTAAAAAACTGAGTTATAAAGTTGAAATGGTGCCTTATGAATATTATTGCATGTATTATCAAGTGTGCACGGGGTTAGGCAGAAAATATCCCCAATCCAAAGATATTCACATCTTAATTCCTAGGACTTGTGACTATTCACCTGACACAACCGGAAAAAAAAAATTGCAGATGCAATCAAGGTAAAGTTTTTGAGCTAGGGAGATTTTTTGATCATCCTTGTATGAGCTAAGTAATTATAAGTGTCTTTAAAGATGAAAGAGAGAGGGTCAGAGATTTAGCTCAGTGGTTCCAGCACCGGCCTCGCAAGTGCAAGGTCCTGAGTTCAATCCCCGGTAACCACATACAGTGCTGGGCGTGGAGACTCACGACCACCAGCAAACAATACCACATACCACAGTGTTGGGCGTGGTGGCTCACGCCTGTCATCCCAGCACTCGGGAGGCAGAGACAGGAGAATTGCTGAGTTTGCGGCAGCTTGCCTGGACTATATAGCTAGCTCAGGGCCAGCCTGAACTACAAAGTGAGACCCCATCTCAAAAAAAAAAAAAAAAAGTTGAAAGAGAGAGACAGTCAGAGACGGGTGTGAAGATCCTGCAATGCTTGCATGTGGGAAGCGGCCTAGTCTAAGCTCCCTGTCAGGCCTGGAGATCTGCACTGGGTGCTGCATCAACTAGCAGTTGAGAGATCTGCGCTAATTCAGACAGTGCCGCCCAGCTCCCAAGATGATCTGCGACCTCCGGATCGCTGCACTGGGACGCCGGACTGGGAGGGCAAACAGCCTCTGACTCGGCCCCCTGACCGTTGCTTCTCAAGTTGGCAACGTGCTGTTTTCCTTCCTGTTTCTATGTAGGTTAGGACTGAATAGAGTTAATTAAGTGTGTGATGGGTGTACTTACTCTTGTTAAAGTTAAGCATTAGTAAAACATAGTGGAAAAAAGTTAGAGATAGGAAAAAGATTTAAGAAAATTGTAATTTGACATTTAAAGAACTGATTCCAGACAGTATGTGTATAGTTGACATCCTACTCGTATTTGTGCACTAATTTCTTGGATGCTTTGTTCCTGTTTTTCCTCACCTATAAGATAATATGTAACTATTTGCAATGCCATTTTGGCCTTTTGGAACAGTATAAATATAACCTGCTCAATAAACGGGTGCCTGCTCAGTATTGACTGAGAGGACCTCCCGAGCCCATCTGTTCTGTCTTTTCTTAATGCACACCCCTCGACTTCACGACCCCGCTGATTTGTTCAGCAGGCCTGGACACTAGCACTGAAGGCAGAGCAAAGGATCATGGGCTAAAGAATTGGAGCAGCCTCTACAAGCTAAAATGGGCAAAGAAACAGCACACACTGAGCCTTCAGAAAGAAGGCCTCCTTGAACACCTTGATTTTATTCCACTATAACCCATTACAGACTTCTGACCTCTAGAAACACAAGCACAGACTTGTATTGTTTTACACCAAAGTGTGTGGTGATCTTTTGCATTATCAATAGGATATGTGTACATATGCTGTGCCCAGTTGGGTGCTATGTTCTGATAATACTAGGTGGGTAAATTGACATAACGTGCACATTGATTCCGTGGTACTCACAGTCTAATAGTGTCCCTAAATAATTTTGGACTACACAAACATTTTCACTCTTCTCCAGCACAGTGTCTTAGTTTACAGCAGTCATTAGGATCTTTCAGGGCACAGCCACTTTCAATATTTTAAACAATATTGAAGACCTCAAACAGTTTGTGCTTTTGCAGTATTTATATCTTGATGCTTACCATATTGGAAATTTCAACTGAGAAAACATTCAGAAGTCAGGCTTGCGGTGTTATTTATATCCAGTTAACTGACTTCTTTTACGTGAATAGCTTTCAGAGCTCCGATAATTGCAAACATTCATGGAATCACCTCTGAAAGATGACTGACTACAAAATGGTTCATGTACCAAAACTACTTCTTACCTCCACTTGATAGAACCACTTCTACATTCTTCATCCTTATAGTTCTTCTTTTTCAGAATGTAATACAAAGGAAACCACTTGTCCCTTCTCCACTTACCATAATGTATTGAATATTCATCTGTGGTATACAACATGGATTTCTCTCATCGTTCGGGAGGTCAAAAGTCTCCCAGGCCTCAGTGAGTCAGCATCCGGTCTCAGCAGGGGTCTGCTACCTTCCAAATGCTCTAAGGGAGAATCTGTTTCAATTCTTCAGGCTTCTAGAAACCATTTTTTAACCTGTGGCGCTGTGCCTATAACGGCAAAGCTATCAACCTCACCTTTTCTGGGGCTTTCTTATGTTGTCACTGTTCTCTCTGACAACATCCGTGAACGGTTCTACACATTTACGGTTTTGTGAGTTTACATGCAGGTCACCTGGGTGAGAGACAAAATGGCCCTGGCAAATCAAGGGCCTGGAGACACTTCTCCACCTCAGGGTCTTTCACTGTTTTCGTATATGCAGCTCTTTGTTACTGCATCAGGCAATGTCTTCAGAGGTTCTAGGACTTACAGTATGGGAATTATAAAGATTCATTATTTTACATTGTATACATCTGTGTTTTTATTTCCCTTGGACAAATGCCTAGATAATAGCTATAACTATGTCATCATGTTGCTTAAAATTACTAATTTCTTCAAAGTGAAGAGTATTAGGAAGCCTTCAAACAGGTTATGATGAGTAGAAATTTTCCAAATTTTTTTGAATTTCATCATTGTAGAGATTTTCCTCAAATTGCCAGGGCCATTTTGTCTCCTTTCAATAATTATTTGCTGAATACACAAATCTGACAAAGACAGTTTATTTGTCCACCACTGTCAACTAAAAATGGTGTGTCATGAGAAAATGGCTAATTTAGCTCACAATTACCAGAGTGCTTTTCCTTAATACCACTTTCCTACTTTACACAGAATATTAAAATGTTATGTTCCCACAGATAATGTCAACTATATTAATATTTTCCTTCTTATTCAAAGACATACTTACATGAAACTGAAGTGTGTGTGTGTGTGTGTGTGTGTGTGTGTGTGGTATGTTTGTGGGTGCCACTGCTTTGATTCATGCTCAGGCACTAGCAGTTTATCCAACACTGACTTTATATAACCAAGGCAAATGTTCACACAGTGAAAAGCATAAATACTCTTACTATTAAAGAAAAAGTAGTTTTTGTGCTTTTACATTTTTTGTATTTTAATTTTTATTGTGTATAATTGACATATATGTAGTGGTCATCATGTTTTGAGATTATATATACATTGTGAAATGATTACTATTGTATCTTCAAGCTAACTAATATATCCATCAACTCAAGTATTTATAGCAATTATTAATTTCCTCCTCTTAGAAATATTTTATAATAACACAGGTGAGAAACACTTAAACGAAAAGAAAAATATATTCAGCTTCTTACTTCCAGAGACAGAGCAGAATAAATAAGTGACCACTATTTTAGAAAATTTGTTGATATTTTTATAGATTAATGCATTTTTAAAAATAAAACAGTGTCTGTGCTATGTATACTGCTTCATAATCTAATGTTCACTCCATGGAGTGCAGTGGATGCCTTTTCAACTCTGTGAATTCACATCTGCATCATGATATTTTAGTGATATAATTCATGACTTTTAATGCCTCATTATGCTCCACCAATTCTTTCTCTTCTTCCATTTCTTAGCTAATACTAATCTCCTGCCTATGTTTATGTCATCTTTTCAGATTCTACATATTGGAGAAATTGTTGCACTTGTCTTTCTGTGTTGGCTTATTTTGCTGAACATGATTTCCAGGTTCATCTATTTACCTGCCAATGACAATAATAGTGATTTGTTGATGAACACCTGGGATGATTACATGTCCTGGCTGTCATGAATAGTGCCGTGGTAAACATACGCAGGCATCCCTAGAGTATGCTGACTTTAATTCCTTCAAGTATGTACTGAAAAGCAGTTGAGGTGAACCATTTTTAAGAGACCTCCATATGGATTTCCATAGTTGCTGTAGTAACTTACATTCCCACCAGCAGAGTAGAATGCTTCCTTTCTTCTTGCATCTTTGTCAGTATTTTTATTTTATTTTATTTTATTTTATTTTATTTTATTTTATTTTATTTTATTTTATTTTATTTTATTTTATTTATGTTTGTTCTTAGTAATAGTCATTCTGATGAGGGTGAGATGAAATCTCAATGTAGTTTTTAAGCAAGGGTAATTATTATCCTTTCTAGGCCTCAGTTTCTTTAGCTATGAAATGAGAAGCTTGAGTGAAATGAATTGAAATTATTTCAAACTCTATCTTTGTCCACACAAAGAAAGAAGGAAACACGTAGTGTAATGTTCGAGTATAGAATTAATTACACTAGAAGTTAAAGAATAAAACTGCATAATTGCACTCTTTTGACAATCATGGTAAAGTTTTTATAGTTTAGCTTTTGGTATGTCATAGATATTTTATCACAGAGACTGATTGTATAATATTCATACAGTATTTATATATATAATATTAAATCCAGCTAACTTCTTCTAAATCATTGGCAGCCTGAAGATTCAATTTAGTGGATACAAACATCAATTTAACATTAACTGAAACATAGGACTACCCTTAAAGTTATTTGAGTGCATTTTTCTTTTTAATTAGTCTTCTAAAATAATAAATACATGGTCTCAAATTGAAACCATCACTAATGAATGCATTAAAATATTTATTACGAGACACTTGAGAATTCTTGAAAGTTTGTAAAGTGGACAACAATCCTGAAAACATATATTAGACTGAGTGTAAATCAAAAGTCCAAAACAAATTAAATTGTATTCAAAGCTTAGAGTAACCCTATTAGGTGACTATTAACTCTATTGTCTGTAGCCAGCCCACCCAGCTGGATTTGTTCTGGGACCTAGCCCTACTAATCTGTTTGAACAAGAATGAATAACAGAGACATGGGGTCAGTTTAACATGCGGGTAGCCAGGGGTCTCGTAGGCAGAGCCCCCCACACACAGTAGCTGGCTCATCTTGCTTCCATTCATACAAACCCAGGTATGAGCAATCACACTAACAAGATTCATCTGCCTTCCAGTACCTCTACATACTCTGACTTATAAATTAACTTCAGCCATCTTAGAGTTTCCCTGCAGTATGCAGTCCCTGCTGAGTACAGCCTCTCTGTGCTCTCAGAGGCCATGAGGCCTCAAATCTTCTCTGGTCGCCAAAAATTATTCTTTTCCAGTGAACAGTCTTGGCTCCTAAAAAAAAAAATGATAAACCATATAGATTCTGCATCCATCCAGGAAACATGCTGGCCCCCAGCGTACTTGGAACACCTACCAGTAACTGTGGTTGCCCAGAATCCTATCCTCCAATAGGCGAAGCAAACCTATTATTATATAGACACCATTATTACACAATTGTGGAAATCTCATTCTAAGTGACATTTCACTTAGCCGGGATGAATTTTTAGAACAATCACTGGGGCTTTGAAAATTGTTCATATGTAGTATCATCTGGGTTAACTGGAGAGCAAGATTATTCAAGTAGAAATCAAAAGCTAAATGACCATTATTGTTGAAAATGTCAATCTGCAGACAGGAGAGTGCCAGCTCTCTGAGGTACCTGAGATGTCTTGTAGCTGGAAAACTTTATTCTGTTTCTGGGCAGGAAACAGCATAAAGTGTGCCTTTAGAAGGAGAATGGTCTATAGCATTAAGTACAGGGAAATTCATTCAGGTAGAAGGATGGGAAAATAATCTTTCCTTCAAACGGTTTCTATTGAAGATAATCACTGAGTTAGTCATGCTGCATAGGTTGCTTTAAAGTGAGACCATTTCTGGTCATCCCTGAGAGTTAATATCCTGTTTCATTGTTCTCGAGGATGCAGATTATAACATTGGTTCAGATAGCTGAACAACTTTAAAAATTAATTTTAATATGGAGAAGTTTATTATTCTGTAAAGCTGTGAAATTACAGAAAACATAAGATACTGTATTAAAAAGTAGTTTATAGGCCCAGAGATTTATGTCAGTGGTTCCAGCACCTGCCTTGCAAGTGCAAGGTCCTGAGTTTGATCCCGGTACAAAAAAAAAGCATTCATAGAATTAACTTAATCTGTAATGCAAGTGTACATATACATGATACAAAAACTTAAGAATAATACATGCAAATCTATAATTTTGATTATTATTAGAAATATTACCTACAAAGTCATTAACATTAATATGTTTTACACTCAGTGTGGAACTTTTTCATTGATTATTGGCATATATATATTTCCATAGAAATGTAAATATTGTCACAAATTTGTACATGTGAACTACAACATTGACAAATTATAACATATAAAGAAGTTATGTGGTTCTACTTTCTGTAATTTAGATTCCAGAGAACAGGACTATAAACTAAAGGGGTCAAGTGTAAATTCAAATCTCTGAAAACAAAATCCATCAATACAGAATTCTACAATGATTTTCAATGTATAAAATGGGTTTATTCTGGGATATCAATGAGAATTTACTTTCTCTCAACAGAAGTGACCTATATGGAATATTCAATGTCTTGTGATTTTTGATGGAATTTGCTTATTAGGAGTATTCTAGCAGATTGG
>PVIC010054312.1:0-11588 GCA_004025085.1 Thryonomys swinderianus | reverse complement strand
TCTTTCTTCTTCTTCTTCTTCTTCTTCTTCTTCTTCTTCTTCTTCTTCTTCTTCTTCTTCTTCTTTTTCTCCTTCTCCTTCTCCTTCTCCTTCTCCTTCTCCTTCTCCTTCTCCTTCTCCTTCTCCTTCTCCTTCTCCTTCTCCTTCTCCTTCTCCTTCTCCTTCTCCTTCTTCTTCTTCTTCTTCTTCTTCTTTCTTCTCATGGTCTCATTTTATAGTTTAGGCTGGCCCTGAGCTCACTGTGTAGCCCAGGCTGGCCTCAAACTCACAGCAATCCTCCTGCCTCTGCCTCCCAAGTGCTAGGATTACAAGCATGAGCCACCATCCCCAGCAGTATGGTGTGTGGTGCTGCTTGCTGGGATTACGGGTGTGAGTCATCACTCCCAGCAGGGTGGCATGGGTACGAGGGACTGAACTCTGGGACCTAGCACTTGCAAAGGAAACACTGGAACCACTGAGCTAAATCCCCACCCCTCCACTTCATTATTTTGACACCTCCCATAGGCTCTCTGTGTGGAGGTCACCTGTCATTGTACCTACTCTATCATCTTGATTTAAACAGCAGTAAATCCAGCAATGAATGCAGCATTGACATTTCATAATGATTTTGCCTACATAAAAGAAGAAAATATCAGTTTTAGAAAGTGTCTTTAAAATATATATTTATATGTATATACATATATACTTATATATATGAATTAGAAGTAAACTTAGGCTAAAAGTATTAAAAATGACTCAACTTTGAAACTCATTTAAACCATTTGGAGAGTACAAGTCATGCTTAAATTAATCCTACTACTAAGGGAGGGTTAACATTTTTCTTACACATCTTCTGATGTCCCCTCCATTACATAAAATAGAAACATCATGAAGAAATAATGGAATAGACAGAGAGCATGACACATATGGCGGGCATTTGTTTAAAATCTCGGGATGGCAAATTACTTTTTAATGAGAGAGGAGAAAATGGATTTAAAAAAAAAACTTCTCATACACTTACTGTTTCAAATCCATACCTTAGTATAGTATTTATTGCTTAATTCTCTTGGTTCAAGATAGTGTTTATTTTTAGATTAATACATAGAAACACAGGCAGCAATGAAGGTCACACTCTGATCTGAAACTCTCTCAAATGTTTTCAGTTTGGCTTCACCAAAAAGTGTATTGTGCCAAACATTTTTTTTTTGGCCTTAATTTTTCTAAACCCTTGTGTATTTTTAAATAAAATGCAATCCACATGTTTCTTATGCGTTTACACTTAACTCATCAAATTCCTCTTGTGTAAAAGCAACTTGGTGACCAAAAAGGTTTTGGAAGTTATTCATTTTTCTTTGAAATTCGTTTTCTTTTATTGGAAAACAACCTCATAATATTCATTGGTATAACCCATTTCAGATACTCAGGTATTCAGTTTTTCAGGTATGAAAATAATATAGTCTAGAATATCTTTATTTCTCCATTAAGATTGCTCTTAATTATTAATTTGCCAATCTTCATTTGTATCATTTAGTATAATTTTGTTAATATCTTATTACTTTTAATTGTTATAATCTTAATGACATTCATGATGCCACAATAATGTGTATGTTAACATCTACATTTATAGAATACTTTTATTTCACTCATCCTTACTTCCAGACTTGAGTAGAAAAATACTTCTAGGATTTATAGTCTTCTTACATGCTTCATTTTCTTTGGTGCAGACGGGGTGAGAGAAAGATTTTATCAATTGCTTTACACCTTCCACAATGTATTTATTCTGCTTTATCTGTCTCAATTTCAAATTGATGATCATGAGGGTTATTCTTTGCTTTTATAATTCTCCAATTCCTTGCTTTTCTGGTTTTATAATCTCAATAAAAACTAATAGCTTTCTAAAATAGTTCTTGAGCTAGTAGTTCCTGACATAATGATTCTGTTCATGTCATCTTAATGTGTATTGGATTATTTTAATATATTTATCCTCTAAATTATGTCCTCCTACAGATTTCTAAATGTCTGTAAATAACTTTTTAGATAGGTGTTCAGAAATCCAAGAGACCCCAAACATCCTGCCTTGTAGACTTCAGTCCTTTTTTCTTCATGTCTTTTCATAGTGCTTAATTCCAATAGCTACAATCTTAGTAAATATGACTGGGTGGTTGCCCACTTTCACTGAGTTAATATTACTTGTGTTAGTTTTTTCTTCATGAAAACATACCATAAAAATACCAGATAAAAGTACATTTTTGAGTCTGTCTCTTTTTAAATTAGATTAACCTTTAAAATTTTTAATAGAATTACTGAAGATGCACTGTACACAGGAAATACAAATGATAAACAAAACCTTAGAACTGTCAATTATCATTGCTAATATGCATAACAATTGCTGATAGAATAGGTCTAGTTAGTAGGGCATTGCTGAGAATTTGTGTTAGACATTGCTGAAGAAGAAAAGACAGATACATTTTTCTCTCAGACAATGTACTGTCTGTTCTGGGAGTAATCAGTGCAGAAAGTTTCAACACTGGGAAGGGTGACAAGATAAAAATAAACAGGATAAAAATAAAGGATAAAAACTGTTCATAAGAAATAGTTTCAAAATGATCTCAAAGTTAGTCTGTACAAGTTAAGCAATATAGAATAGGAAACAGAAGACCTTTATTTACTAGATATTTACATAGCAGTTAGTTGTGGAAGTTACTGTCTCTCAGACCTTACAAAAGTCAGTTGATTTAATTTTCTTAATTATCCCACAGGTACGTACTACTTTTATCTTAATTTTACAAGAAGTTAGAAACTGAGGCATGCAAAAAATTAAGTGAATTATCTAACTTCAACACTTGGTCTGCCAGGACCTAATACAGGTAGTGTGTGTCCTCTGACTCTACTCCCAGCCCCAATGTGACTTCCAGATGAAAATTCTATAGTCACCAAAAAAGCAGCACTCAATCAAGAAGAGCAATCATTTAGGGTTTCTTTCCTAAGAGGAAATTTTACCTTGGACAATGACAAGAGAAGAACGAATTGAAATGCAGGACAACGTTATATGAAAAAATGAGGGCTTTATCTGAACTCAATCATGATTATGGAAATGAGATAGCTTATTTCAATATTAGAAAATCCCGACTGCATCAGGGAGTACGGGCTGTAAGACATCTAGACTGGACAGAGAAGGTCTATAATAACACGAGTGAGAAAACAGAGGAAGTATGACCGGAGGAAAGATGATCACAATGACGAATCCAGAGGTGACCATTTTAGGGGCTGGTAAGCATTTTGTGTTAGATAAAAGAGAAAATATCCTGTCTGGAGTGATTTCGATGAGTTCCTTTTCAAATAATAGGGTGGGTAAAGCTACCTGAAATAAGGAAGAAAAAATGATAAAATGTTCATAATACAATGAAAAGGGAAAAAGAAAGTTTGAAGGGCCGGGCGTGGTGGCTCACGCCTGTAATCCCAGCACTCGGGAGGCAGAGATAGGAGGATTGCTGAGTTTGAGGCTTGCCTGGGCTCCATAGTTAGCTCAGGGCCAGGCTGAACTACAAAGCTAGACCCTGTCTCAAAAAAAGAAAAAAAAAAAGTTTGAAGCTTGGTATTATCTGTTAAAATGACACATTCATTATATCTATAACCTCTAGCTAAAAAAGAAATAGTCACTCACTGTGAATAGCAAAGTTTTTCAATAGAATTTTTGTTACTTCTGTTTTCTAAATTTTCTGCAGTGAGCCTGAATTAATAGTATGTCCCTTAAACTAAAAATATTACTGGAATATATTTTATTTTTCTTTGTTTCCTTACATTCTGATGAAAGTAAAATTAACAAAAATTATTTTAAAAATGTACGCTGTGTTGTCAGGCATGGTGGCTCACACCTGTAATCCCAGCACTAGGGAAGTAGAGGCAGGAGGATTGCTGAGTTCGAGGCTTGCCTAGGCTACATAGTGAGCTCAGAGCCAGCCTGAACCACAAAGCGAGACCCTGTCTCAAAAAAAAAATGTATGCTGTGATGTGTAAGTTGATGTGCATGTTACTGGAAATATAGAGAGTAATTTTGCCTAACTGGTGCACTTCCAGAAATCAAACAAAGAACTAATCAGAAGTACATGTTTCATTACAATTAGATCAGAAATTGTCTTCATAGGAAGCTATTTTAAAGTAGTGATGTACATTTATTGAGAAATTATTAATATTATAAATATTGGTGTTGATAATAGTTGTTAAAATTAATTATAGTATGAATGTTAAACTATTACTCAAATCAATTTTTTTGTTTGTTTTTTGAGACAGGTCTCGCTTTGTAGTTCAGGCTGGCCCTGTGCTCACTATGTAGCCCAGGCAAAACACTGCGAACTCAGCAATCCTCCTGTCTCTGCCTCCCGAGTGCTGGGATTACAGGGGTGAGCCACCAAGCCCGGCACTGAGGTATGTGGTATTGATGGCTGTGGGCGTGAGTCTCCACGCCCAGCATTGTATGTGGTTACCGGGATCGAACTCAGGACCTTGCGCTTGCGAGGCAGGCGCTGGAACTACTGAGCTAAATTTCTGGCCCCTCAAATCAATTTTTACAAAAAATTTAAACATTAGGGAAAATATTTATGATATATCAAAGCAGCAGATGAATTTTTCTCCTTGCTGTGCACATATCGTATTACGAATAGGAAGTAATACTGATGTTTTTGTTTTACATTTAAAAAAATCTGTACAACAATGCTTACATACTTATAAAATATGTCCACGGAAGTAATTTGTTTTGTTACCTTATCAGCACTACTGCTCTGTAGTAATTCCTTTTTTTCTTTTCCTTTTTTTTTTTTTTTTGCAGTACCGGGGATTGAAATCAGGTCCTTATGCCTCCAAGGTAGGTGCGGTATCACTTGAGCTAAATCCCCAGCCCCCTGTTCTGTGGTAATTTCAAAAACTCTTACGTTGGCTAGATTTTAAGTTCACAGAAGATAGAATTAACCACAATTTTGGGGTATCATGAAGCTGAGGATGTCAAGCAAGGCAATTAATCGGAGCTGTAATTGTAAATGAGATTTAAGTATGGAAGGTGAAGGGCCATGTTAGAGACGATGTTTCTCAGGGACAATTGAATAGAATAGACGAATTTCAGCTTTCAACTGAAAGAAACATTAACTTTTGGAATTTCATACAGTGAAAAATAAAAGACTCTGTGGTAGGGCATTATGTTCAAAGCTCGCTTTCACTGAAGACTGGTCGTGTCTATTGAACTGGTCTTCTTGGAAAAACCGACAAACATTCAGAAGTGCTAAGACAGCTTTACGGAAAATGTGAAGTCTAATGTAGAGTGGTTTCGCTTTGTCTTATGAAAAGTAACAGAATCTGTGCAAAATTATTTATATATATAAGATTATATACATAAAAAGAATAATGCCTATACATACATAATACATATATTCATAATCTTTATTAGTTGTTCAAAAACCAGTAATTTTAGATTACATTGACAGAGTTAAAACAATCAGTACATGAAAATCTTTCAAGCATTGGTTTAACATATTCATATTTATATGAATATGAATCAAACTTTTTCTAAGTCCTTTAATAATGATCAGGGTGATACTTCTCAAATAACTACTATCACAATGACTATAAATATATTATTTAATTTCACCTTCAGAAGAGATAATGCTGAAAGAAATTCAACACTGAGCTTGAAGTATTTACATTAGTTTCATTATATTTTCCCTGGATATTAAAGGACCCATTAGAAAATTAGTATTACCTATTACATAGATAGAAAATCAAGGTTGAGAGAGTAGAAATCATCAGGCAAAATCATATTACATATAGGAGGACAGTGTTGGAATCAGAATTAAATGAGACTTAATCTAATTTTCCATGTCTGCACAGTATTCAGCATTCCTGCAAATACTACAGCACTTCATAAAGACGTCAGAAAATTTGACATTTTAACATTGATCTTTTCTTTTTAAGTGCCTGTGTTATAATACTGATACCTGCTGAGTATTTTTCTACTATTTATGTTTGCCCCTTTTGTGGTCATACTTCTTATATACGGCTGTTGACAATTCAATTTTTATACTATGTAACTTTCCAGATGTTCTATATATTTTTGAAATGCCATGGTTGCATTTTGTCATTTTGGATTAAGAAAAAATGTTCTTTTCTAGAATCAGAAGACGTTACTGTTTTCCATGCTTCCCTTATTTCTTTCCTATACTATTCCTCATCCCTGGGTCTTTTCTTTTTCAAAGGAATTTGACTAGGGACTTTTAAGGATAAGAGAGCATACTTAAAATGGGGAATAAATTTTAATTCTCTTATATTCTTTATGTCACCAAGAGATGAAAAATAATGGGAAAAATTTCACTTCAATGATTTTAAGAATATATTTATGTTTGAACTCATTGTTCATCATTTTTTCTTCTTGTTTTGAAGTAAATTATTGTCCTCATTTTGTGGATGAACCCATTGAAAATAGCAAAATTAAATGGGGGAAACAAAGTCAAACAACAAAGTTTCCTGAATGTAGATTTTAACTTTGTTCTTCCTGAGTAAAGTCCATTATTTTTTCTATTTATGTTCTGTTCTTTCTTATTATAAAACACTTGGTTATTTTAGAGATGCAAGAATATTTGAGATTAGTTCAACTTTTGTCTTAGGGAACTGTAATGCAGAAGTGTCTAACCACTTCCTTGCAGGAATTTAACAAACTACCACAATACCAGCATTAGGAATGTAATTGGTTTTCTTCACATTTTTAGAAATATCCAACTAGTTAAATTCTGAAACTTACTGGGTTTAATAAAACAAAAAAAAAGCCTTCTGAAGTGAGCAGAGGAATTAGGGGTTCACTGGGTAGAAATATGATTATTTTTTGTACAACAAAACAAAACAAAACAAAACGAAATCACAACAAAAAACCCTAAGTGTATTTTTGCATTCACATCAAGCACCAGGGTGTAAGGACTGAATGTGGTGTTTAATTCTCCCCATCTCTATCAGGTCAATACCCTTAGGCAGTACACCAATTCATGACCATTTGCCGTAGCACTTCAAGTGAAGACACTATAAAAATCATCTTTGGTCTCTTATTATATAGCATCTCCTTTAGCATATACAACATGTTGTCATTTGCCGCACTAGTCACTGGTAAGGACCTATTGTTCATGGGCTAGACATTTAGCTCAGTGGTTCCAGTGCCTGTTTTGGAAGTGCAAGGACCCTGTGTTCAATCCCTGGCAAGCACATACCACAGTGCCAAACATGGTTACTCACTAATCCCAGCACTTGGGAGGCAAAGACAGGATGATTACTGTGAGATAGAGGCTATCCTGGACTACATAGTGAGCTCAGGGGACCTGAACTACAAAGTGAGACCTTGAGACCCTGTCTCAAAAAAAAAAAAAAAAAAGAGGTATTGTTCATGTATTATTGTAATCAGCACACTGCTTGTTTGTTTATTTTTTTCTATGCATGATGTCAATATCATTAGACCTTTCCTCAGGGATATAAGCAGGCACTTACTGCACAGACAAATACATTGCAGATTTCTGTATTAAATTCTGCTTGATGGTCAGTGACACTTTTGCTTCTTAAGATTATGGGATGAAATAGGTGTTTAGTTTCACTCTAAAATATAAAATTTTCTGAAAGTAACTTTAATTCAGAAGAAAATTCCTAACTCATATACCACTAAATCAATTCTCAAAGTCTGTTCCCTGAGTAAGAGGCTCAGGGATCCCCTGGGCACCTGCTAGTAGTGAACATTCTGGTACCTACCCAGGACTCACTACTGATTGGTCCTAAAGGTGGAAAGCAATACATCTAACCTGTAAAAATTCACTTACCTTCTCTCTCAAATTATTTATTGTGTATTGACACAAAAATGACTTATTTCTTTCCTGTTATACCATATGCAATCACGTTGTGAACCTTGATCAAAATTTCTTTTCAGCCTAAACACTAATTGCCCATTTTCAGAAGCTCATTCCTTCTTTCAAGTTACATCTTAGGCCAGTTCCCCCAAGGCTCCTCCAGACAGTATTGAACATTGTCCCTTGGTATGTTCAAAAGGTTTGTTGCCTAATACAGAATGCTTACATGACTTATACTCATATCAAGCTCTGTCTTTCATATTCTGTATATCCACTTGACTTTCATTTATGGATATTTCAAGGAGGAAATACCTTACCATATTTTATCCAAAATGGAAAAGTTTTATTAATGAATCATCATTAATAAATACTACTATAAGCACTATGCATATATTGAAATGAATGCAACTTTAGAGCTACACTAAAAGAAATTTTTCTAATTAATACACAATTTTGCAACAGAAATAGTATATTTTCTTTTAATTAGTTACTAATAAAGAACTCTTTCCTTCTTGGATAATACATTCTTTTAAGATTTATTTTTTTTCTTAATTGCTTTTTTAATTGAATTCTTTGTTGGTATGTTTTGTATACATGTCACAATCACACTCAACAATGGAAATCTGTACCAGTATATGACATGAATTAATTCTCATTTTTACCCATATCCCTACCCACCCTACAACACCCTAAGAAGAAAATGTTACTTCTAGTTTGGAAACAGGTTTATCCTATCATTGGCACTGAATATTAATTAAAGTCAAAACGTGTGGTATTCCCTTACTCTTTATTTTGTAATTCTTAAGCCTTGTGCGGCATTTTGCATTTTAACACTAAATGCATGCTGTTCACTAGATACTATTGTCGCATTTTGTCTAATTGGTCCGGATATCATGGCCATCATATATGCTTCCTTTTACTGCCATCTGATCTCATTTACAAGGAAGATCACTCATTATTCCTATATGATAGCATAAAATGCATGTTTTTCCAGACCAGTCAGGCAAGCCAGTTGTATCTCATAGACAATTTCTTCCTGTTCTGCCATCCTGTGGGAAACATAAATTTATTTCCTTAATGTGAAAGATTTTCTTAAAGAAATATCCTGTGGTTCTGAGTAATTTCTACGCATCATAGGGTATTCAGATGTTGAATATTTATATATTTTGCTGTAGGTGTAATACACGTATAACAGGCAAAATACAGAAGAATATATACACAATCACACATAAATGTACAAATGTACAAATATGCACACAAGATTTCTGATGCTGGTTTGGATTCATGAGGCCATGAGGTATTTGAGAACCACAGCTTCCATGACCACCCTCCCTTACCATAGGTGCCTCTTTCCTCCATTTCTGTGAGCTCCGAAGCCTCCAAGGAAATTTACCATTTGCTATTCTTGCTGCAAACAGGGAAAATTCCAAGGAAATTCCAAAAGGAAAAAGTGCCTAGGGAATAGGATCCCATCTAAATAAATAAAAGTTGAGACATTATTCTAGTTTCTACTAATAAAGAATCTGTTAATGAATTTCTTTACAGTTCTCCAGATGATTTTTTAGGTTTATCTTTTAGTAATATCCTGATTTTTGGTAGTCTTCAAAAAGTAAATGCATTCAGGAAACTCGTAATCATTTTCATAAAGCAACTGAGACCCAAAGTAGTTAAGTAGTTGTCATACACTGTGTCACAAGCAGAGGTCCCGACACCTAAGTCTTTGGCTGCCTAATAAGCCAGCTTCAAATTATGCTGCAAGAAAATATTAATAATTAAATTGAATGAAGAGTTTTCTTTCTCTTAGCATATGTAATATTCAATGTTCTTTCTTTGTGCTCATAATTTTTAAATATTCATCACTGTATCATTGGTTGCCTTTCTCTACAAACATTGGGAAAGGATTCAGTTCATTAATTTATTCTCTAATTTATTCCAAAACATAAATTGACATATTTATTGTGTATTTCCATATATAGTCAGAGATATCTTTTCATTAAATGTAAGGATTTACCAGCTTATACACTGATAATTTAGGTCCTGATTAAAATAGTCAATGCTTTGTTTACACAGTGTCCTCTTAAAGAAATATTGATATTAAGAATACTACAATAACATTCAGGTTATGCTGAACCACCTAAATCAATGGTTTCTAAAATAATAAAAATTGCTGGTATTATAGAGTTATTTTTATTGTTTGAGATATAATAATTACTTGGACTAATGCTGAGCAGTCAAAATAGAGGCAACTTACAAAGTCAGGAAAACAAAGAAATGTGAACAATGGTAGCATTTTGCTTCTTTTTTCCTTATAAAGAACTCTGGTGTAGTACTGCTGCTTTCCACAAGGAACAGTCTGTTCTTGGTCGTGATGTGGCTGCGCATACACAGGCAGCTAAGAGCATCCAAATGACATAATAGGCATCTAATTACAGCTCTCAGAGAGTCTGTTCCATCACTACTTATATCTGAATTGTCCCAATTGTACGAGTAATATGAGCACTGTTTTGGATAACTTAAAAACATTTGTTCATTTGTTCAGTTGTGGACAATAGTGGATTCAGATTTGTTCTCTAATTCAGTCTTTCTTATAGACTTTTTAGGGTTGTATTGACTTAATACAAAAATTACCTTTTCCTGCAAAATGCTAGAATGTAATGAACCACAAAATCTGTATCCAGGTATAACTATATAAGCATTTGGGAAAGTAGGAAGAGAAAATAAAATTAACAACATACTCACCATGTGAAAACAAATCTAATGCTTAAAAATAAACAAATTAAATCGATTCTTTACTTTTATATTTTACACTTCATGTAGAAAAGTGAAAAGTTATATATTTAAAATACTGCTCTTGTTCAAAGCTATGAAATATTGATATTTCCAGCAAGTGCTTTTTGTTTTTAGATTTACAGTTTATTTACTGAAACAAAGACTCTAAATAGTTTAATGTATATAGTGAAATTCACTTCTATGAATTTTCTTTGTAACACTGCTTTCAATGTGCCACATACATTCCTATATGTTAAACTGGCATTATCATTTAATTGTAGAAACTAATTTCTTCTTCAATGACTCATTTGCTGCTTGGGAGTGTGTTATTCAATTTCCATGTGTTTATGAGGCTCTTGAAATTTCTTTTGCTATTAATCTTCGATTTCAAGGCACTATGGTATGCCTGTATACAGGGGATAAATTCAATTCCTTTGTATTTAAGCACGTGAACTAACATGTGATCTACTTTAAACAACAACCCATGTGCAGCTGAGAAGAATGTGTATTCTGATTTTGTGGAGTGGAACACTCTGTAGATAGATATCTAATAAGTCCATTTGTCCAACTTGGCTCAGTTCTGGTATTTTATTGCTAACTTTTTGTCTAGTACATCTGTCTATTTGCAATAGTGGGATGTTGAGGTTTCCCACTACCATTGTATTAGTGCTTATTTGGCCTTTTCTATCAATTAATATTTGTTTTATATAGTTGAATACACTGATATTTGGTGGATAAATCTTATGATTGAAATCTCTTCCTCTTAGATTGATCCCTATATAAGAATATAATGATCTTCTTTGTCTTTCTGAATTTAGTTTGAAATCTGCTTTGGTTGCAAATAAGATAGGCAATTCTAATTTTATACAGTTTTCTGTCACATGGATAATTGTTTTCCATTCTTTTTGGTATATTTTTCTTTTCTTCCCTCCTTCCTTTCCTCCCTCCCTCCCTCCCTTCTTTCTCTCTCTCTCT
>PVIC010054311.1:0-11588 GCA_004025085.1 Thryonomys swinderianus | reverse complement strand
ATCCATGAGCAGCTGAGAAGAAGGTATATTCTCGCTTTGAAGGGTGAAAAATTCTGTAGGCATCTAATAAGTCTATTTGCTCCAAAGTTTGATTTAGCTCAAGTATTTCCTTATTGATTCTTTGTCCAGTTGATCTGTCAATTTGTGACAATGGAGTATTAAAATCCCCTACTACTATTGTATTCATGGATAACTGGCTCTCCATGTCCAGTAATGTTTGTTTTATATAGTTGGGTGCGTTAGAGTTCGGTGCATAAATATTTATGATTGTTATTTTTTTCTCTTGGATAGTTCCCTGTATGAGAATATAGTGACCTTCTTTATCTCTTTTAATCAGTTCGGGCTTGAAATCTATTTTATCTTCAAACAAGATAGCCACTACTGCTTTTTTGCAGTTTCCTGTGGCATGGAGGATTGTTTTCCAACCTTTTATTTTCAGTCTATGGGTTTCCTTCTGAATTAGGTGTGTTTCCTGTATGCAGCAGATTGTAGGATTTTGCTTCTTGATCCAATCTGCTAATCTGTGTCTTTTAATTGACCCATTGAAGCCATTGACATTAATGGTTATGACTGATATGGATTTATTCAGAGCTGCCATATTTGCTGTTCTCAGTTCTTTTCTTCTTTGCTTTTCCCCTTTTCCATTTAGTTTCTTGTTTGCCCCAATGAATTCACTCTCCTGGGTCTCATGAGTATGGAATTTCCTGTGTTTTTTTTTCCAACATATTCTTTAGAATTTTTTGGAGTGCAGATTTCATATTTGTGAAGTTTTTCAGGTGTTCTTTATCGTGGAAGTATCTTATTTCCCCATCTATTCTGAAAGATAGTTTTGCAGGATACAACAGTCTAGGTTGGAGGTTGTTTTCCTGCAATGCTTGAAATACTTCTCTCCATGCTCTCCTTGCACTGAGTGTTTGTGTTGAAAAGTCTGCTGTGATCCTAATGGGCTTCCCTTTGTAAGTGATTTTCTTCCTTTCTCTCACTGCTTTCATTATTTCATTCTTTTGTTGTACATCTGGAACCTTGATAGTTATGTTTCTAGGTGTAGGTATTTTTATGTCAATGGTGTTTTGGAGTCTGATAGGCCTCATTTTTCTGTATGTCTATATCTTTTCCTGTGAAGTTTTATGATGCTATCTCTGACAATAGCTTTTTTATGTCCTTTACACCTTGTCCTGCTTCCTCATTGACTGCAATCAATCTTATGTTATTTATCTTTGAGTCATCTAGAAGCTGTTGAATTGATTTCTCATGGTCCCTTGCTCTTTTCCATAGATTATACCTTTCGTGCTCGTTGGCTGCTATGCTGTCCTCTAGGTCTGAGATTCGGTTCTCTGCTTCATTCATCCCACTGCATAAGCTTTCATTCTCCTTCATCATTCCCTAGAGCTCTGCTTGTAGTTGTTTAAAAGGTTCCATTCCTTCTATCTTGGATTCTATCATCTCACTGATCTTTTCTTTAATGATGTCTTTCACTGTGGACAGTATCTCTGCTTTCATCTCAGAGATGAGTTCTGATTTCCATTTTACTTGATACACTTTAGTTACCATCTCCAAGAGCCCTGGTGTTTGAGTTTCAGTTTGCCCTATTTCCCTTTTCTCTGAATTTCCCTGTGGTGGTGATCTTTGTGTCTGTTTTTTTTGTGTATTTTCCCATTTCTACTCTTTCGTTGTTTTTAATACTCTTCTTTGACTGATGACAGGGCAATGTTTGTTGCAGGCCTCTTTCTATTATCTGGGACTCTTTGGATGCAGCACTTTCATGGGGGCTCCTCCTTGAATCTGTAATGACCCTTGAGAGTTCTCACTTCTGACACGTCATGGGAGGTATTTGAGCAGAACAATCACATCATGTTTGTTACCATAATAACAGTATTAAACACAATAACTAAGATAAAAAGTTTTGTTAAATTCTGTTCTGGAGACTTTTAGCTTATTAGTTACCTCTATGTCCCTGGTGTCTCAGTGGGGCTCCAGGAGCACGCCTCCTGTGGAGGGATGCAGGAGATGGCTCCAGCTCCTCTAGGGCCTGGGTCCTCACAATGCAGCTCCAGGGCGGGGTTGGGGCTGGGTGGAAGCCCACATCCCTCCGTGGTGTGGCTGGCGCCCAGGGTCCGTACCTGACTCCTCACTGCACTGCTCTGGGATACGGTAGGCCAGTGCGCGGCCTTCAGTCTGCTGGAAATGGATGGTGGCATGAGGAAGCAGCAGCAGCACCTGTGTCCGTGAGCTGTTCCCTTCAGTTGGCCGGAAATGGACGGCGGCCGTGGCAGCAGCAGCAGCAGCAGCAGCAGCAGCAGCAGCAGCGTCCGTGCGCGCCGCCCATGTTTCATTTTCATTATCATTACATTATATGTGTTTATTTGACATATTTTTAAATTTTTCAGTACCATAGTGAGAAAAATGAGCTTCTACTACAACATCACAATGTGTTTATAGAGCTAATGACCATATTTATTTTTCTCTGGGCTTTTTATCTTTCTTGATTATCATGCAGCCATGAGTTTTAATTCTACAGACTTTCAGGTCAGTAACTAAAATTGGACAATGCCAATTTTAAATGCTACACAGATTTAGTTAGAACAAATTGAGTCTTAGAGGATTGTTTACAACTCCAAGAAAGTGACTGCAAGTTCTTTTGGAATATTTGAATGACTGAGTTATGCAACCAAAATTCTGTCTTTAGATTTATAAATTAGACACTTTGTGATATTAGCTTGCCAGATATGACAAACATTAATTTGATAGATTGATGCTAACTAGGCAGTCCCTTCAAACAACAATTAGAAAATTTCATTTGCAGCAAGTTAAAATACAGATTAGAATGTCTAGCAAAATAAACTGATGGGAAAGGCCATGAGCATCAGAAAATGTGAGGTCATTTGTTTATTTCCTGGAATCACTTAAAGGTTTTAATTTAATCACACCTAAGTAGGAAAGTGGGTGGCAGTCGATGGAAGCTCCATTTAACGCCAGTCAGATCATTACTTTGCAAAGAAGTGTTGTTTGCAGGCGTGATATTAATTAGAATTGATGAACTGAAGGCTCAGAAAGGTACGTAAGACTCTCTTACTCACCGCAGTAGTTATGGTCACAGTTTTACTAACATAAGATGGTCACTTTGCTGCTGCTTACAGTTCTGTTCAAACCATGTCAGTCTCGGCAGACAAGAAGTAATTGAAAAGCATTGAAACACCTTTAAGTTATAAAATATGTTATTTATACAGTAATAAGAATTTTAGTAATAAATCCTATTAATGCCTTACCTTAGCCAGTGTTATTATTGGTTTTCTGAAACACTTAGTTTTAAAAGTCCATGCTTTCCTAACATCTCCTTCCATATTTAGAATTTTCAGATTCTAGTTTGTAAATCTTTGTCTTTCATAGACATTGTCAAAAATATTTTAAAGCAGTTTTGGGAGAATGAGTTCCACCTGTGTGTTTTCTTGTATTTTACTTTGTAAATATTCATGGTGGAATTTGTTATGTCTCATTTTTTATCCCTTACTCTACTGCCCTGAGATAGTAGATTGAAAAGGAGTATCACAAAAGCTTTTTAAATCCTTCAAAATAAAAAAAAAAGAATTTTCTGAGATATAAACTATATAAAATAAAATGGGATGCTTTCAAACATACATTTCGATAAGCGTTTGTGGATGTGGATGTCTGAGGGTGTATCTCTGTCTCTGTCCTCCACATGCTGCTGCCAGCTGGCCCTGCACCATGGCCTCCCTAACACACGCGTCTGGCAGAGCTTTCCAAGGGGACGCTGCTGAACTTAGAAGCAGTTTTCACCTCTTTTTAAAATTTGCATTCTATTTTTAAATGCCTCAGCTGAAACTCAGTTTTCATTTTCTTTGTGTTATTTAAAAAGTATTAATACATGTTCTTAGGACACAATGACTACATCCATTGTGGGAAGCTAAGCAGATCACATGAACATCTTAATTTTTTACTGCCTCTTACCCTCCCTCTGTCTTTCTTATATTTCCTATTTACTACCTGAATGCAAACAAGGGAGGTGTTTTGTTTTTGTCTCTTGTAGGTTAGCTTCACTATTCTTTAGAAAGAGTTCAGGTCGTTGTTGGTTTTAGTTTGGAAAAATAAGGAGTTCAGATTCAAGGGCTTAAGACCCCTGGAGGGGATTCTGTGACCTACAGGTGGGCAGAGAAAGAGTGTTAGTCAAGCTGGGCCAAAGATCCTCCAGCATGTAGTTGCCACAGTACTTGCTGTGATAGAGTTTAATAGTCGTCAATGAAAATATTAGTGATACTGGTCAAATGTAATACTTTCTATATCCCTAGCAGTAGTTTAGGCACCTCAGATACATCAATATGAAGTGATATAAACTTTTCAATCCACTGTGAATTTTTCAACATATTTCTTTATGAAATACCTCAAAGCTCAGTTAAATCACATAGAGAATTTCTAATTTTATATTATTGTGTTAATAGATCCCCAATTCATATATAGTAGATATTCAATTTAAACATTAATAGGTAGCGTATTTGGAGGCCTCAAGGTTCTTCTGGTAAACATCAGTTCACTAAGCCAAAGCTAGAATTGTGTTAATTGTGTTCTATTTAGAAGATTTTTAGAGGGACAAGAATTATTTTGGGCTCTTGTACTGGGAAGAAAATCCAAATTATAAATACATATGATGACAATTCAACATTGTTGTCTTTACATATTTTATAGTACATTAAAAAATAGAAAAATCATAAAGTGAGATTTTATACATAGTGAATTTTTGCTGGAAGGATTCTACTTTACAAAATAGTCTATTAGCACTTATATCTTTAAGAAGATATTATTATATATTGACCAAGAGAGAGAATAATAGAGAACAAAACAGAATGGTATTTTAAAATGTCCTTCAATTCTCTAGAGTAGAACAACAGGAGAATGAAATTCTGCCTTGTAAAATCATTTGGTATTTTCATTATCTTTCATTTGTCTATAGAAAAATCAATTGTATAATAGATCACAGATATGCAAATACCAGAGCTTTTCTTTGATATGAGCACCTGTAGAGGTAAAGGAGCTCTAGAATGTATGATAGTTTTTATAGAATGGGAAATATCCAAAAGGTTGGTGTGGGAATGTGATGAGGGGAAGGAATAAATATGATTTGGAAAAAAATTAAAGAGTATGTATATAGGGGGTAGGGAGGGGGTGGGTGGGTAGGGATGTGGGTAAAACTGAGAGTTAACCTGTGTTACATACTGGTACAAATTCCCCCTGTTGTGTGTGATTGTGAGCTGTGTATATAATGTACCAATAAATAATTCAATTTAAAAAACCCAAAAAACAAAACAAAACAAAAAAAAAGGTTTCTAAAACAGGAGATTATTGAAAGAAAAATTATCCTTGATTAGTACTTATCAAAAATAAGTTAATCAATTAATTACATCTCAATCTCATAGTAGCGATCTGCAAGTTTAATGTTTGTGACTACCACACCAAGTTTTGGAGTGGACGGGTTTTATACAACGGAAGGAACATTAAGTCTTGAAACTAGGAAAGTCATTCCAATGACGCACAGCTCCATTTAATCACATTTAGCACCACAAAATTGGCTGTCAAAAGTCTAATGAACTATCAAGCATTTGCTCTCTTTTCTATGCTACTCACTTCCACAGCCTTTCATTACAACATCTGGCAAGTCTAAAATTTTCCTGGGAAACCTTTTCTTCTTTTAGCTCTGAAGTATGAAGTCATGGTGAAAGCAGCTCTTGCCAGGACAACAAAGACATATTTCATACATTGTCGTGGAACAATTAAGATTTTAAAAGTCATGCTGCAGTTATCAGCCTCAGTTTTGTGAATGCACACTATTAAGATTAAAGAGACTTTTTAACAGCCACTTGGCAGATGTGTTTTTGATTTCACTAATTAGTGAAGTTGAACTTTTCATATATTTTCCCAGAATTATATCAGAATTGTAATTTTACTGATTATCTGCTGTTAAATTGCCATGAATGTCAAACTTAATCTTTTTTCTTGTTTTTTTTTAATCAGATAAAATTCAAACAAGTATGTCTGCCAACTTGCTTGCTGTAACAGTTTCTCAATAGAAATCTTTTTTTAATATCTACAAATTGCTAAAATAAACTGATTTATGTGGGGTTTTTATTGTTTGCATAAAGTCACATATATTTGTATCATCTCAATAATTTTGAATGATAAAATGTTTCACTTTCAGCAAATACCTACTACTCCAAACTCTGTTCACTGGCATTCTTGATTTAATTAAGTTTTCTCTTAGATTTTCACTTTAATTATTAAAGTGAAGCCTCAAACAAGTATTGACCAAGTTAAATTGAAAGAAACTGCTCACTTTTCCAAGTTCCTTAGCTGTCATCCCAGCCTTGAAAAGTGCCACTCAATTAAGTAAATAGCCAGATTTTTGAAGAATAAGTGAGAAATTGATTGTAATTTTATTTAAAATACACATCAATAAGACATTAAAATCAGAAAATTATGGGAAAATAGGCTAAAACATATAAAATAAGAACTGAGACTATCATCATAAAATACTCATGGTAAAGTAATGTAAAAAGCAAGTAGAACACTTGGAAATCAACTTTTTAATAGCTAAATTTAAAAGATTGTGACAATTTTCAAAGTATATATTGTCCTCAAGAAACTTACTTCACTGAAAGCTGTAGTTTTTTTTTAAGCACTTCTTTATTAGAAGCTGTATTAAACTAAAACTGATACTGATGTGGTCATTTCATTTGCTTATCTCTTTTTTAATTCAAAAGTCACTATTTGTAAGTCATATGCAAATCCTAAAGGGAAATAACATAGTATTTAAAACTGTATTTAACCAGTATTGAGGCTGAAGCATACTTTTATTATTTTCATCTGTTGAGAAAAAAATTATTTCAACCTTTGAAGTTTGGGGAAAGAAGTATGAAGGGCAGTTTTAGAAGTGTTTACGGAACAGCCAGGATACAAAGGAGAAAAACCACTGTGCAGAGGACATGGCTGTGATCAGCTCATGTGGAAACTGAGAAAAGCCATCACACGTTTGAACCCAGGAAATTTAGAAAAACCATTTAAAAATGAAAAAGACAGGAGAATGTAGCCTAGTGGTGCGGCACTTGAGGAGAAGGGTTATAATCACCTGAGTTTGATTCTCAGTATCAGAAGAAAAGACAAGTCAAAAACAAAGAATTCTTTGTGTGTATTTAATACTGAGAATTGAACCCAGTAGATAGCAAATGTTTCACAGACACCCAACCATTGAACTGGTTCAATGCGATTTTGAATAACCCAAGTAGATAAATCAACACTTCCAGCTTTTTTTTTTTTTATTTTTAGTTTGGGCTTTCCTATTTAATTAATGAAAACAGTCTTCCAAAATCTAGGCTGACATGCAGTTCTCAAATCCTGATCCCTCTTTGGATTACCTGGTGGACCGTGGATTACCTGATTTAGACTAAAAGGGGCAGCTCCCAGCCTGACATTTAAATGTTTTTCTTAATTAAGTTGTTTTGCTGTTCTTGCACAGTGTATCATTATTTTTCTTCTGTTTCCTCTGTCATTTCCATAGATTTGGAACAGACATGATTATATTATGAAACAGTTTCTGAGTAAACATGTGAATTGTATGGTTATTAAGAGAAAGAAAAACAAAAGATTTAGAAAGGATTGTTAGCACATAAATTCAGTTTACTTGGTTAGAGCAATAAGTAGCTAAAAATAATAATTCATTTTAAAAGAGAAATTGCTTAAAAATTCAAATTTATATCATAAAACAGCCTCAAAAAATGTAAGTTTTGTATAGTCAAATTCTCTACCACTCACTTGTTTGCTACAATTTTTTGGCCTGGTGCTAACATTGCCTCTAAAATTATATTTAAAGTATTTGAACAGGAACTTTAGATGTACTAATGTCAATCTTACTGTTTGAAAAAATGACTAGAGAAATATGTATTTGTATTCATAGTAGTATGAAATGCTTACAGTGGAGTAATCTTCCTATAATTATTAACAATCTACTACACTTACAAAAACAATTTAAAAATGTATATTTTGAAATATTCACGTTGTTACCAAGGAAATCCTTTCCCGATATTAAACAGGCATACTACTGGAATTTAATGGATCCTTGCAAATACTCAGACATAAATACAGTATATTTCAAAAATTTATCTTCACTAAAAGCTTTTATCTCACAACCTTCTCAATTTGTGTTTTCCTTTTTCCCATTATTAACAGTGATAACTCTCTTTGAGTCACTCAGCCACCTCTTTACTTTTCCTGTTCAATCCATAAAATGTTTCTAAGAAGTATATTTTCTCCACAGATCTTCTTTGGGCAAAGTGAAATGGTGAAATGTATGTTAAGTTGATGTTTACTTGACCTAATCCATTGCAGTCAGTATGGTTGGGATAATGCTCCTGTTCATAACTATGCCCTGTCCTGTCACGTTCCTTTATGAGCCTAAGAGCTTCCTTCCACACAGCATATTCCCCTAAAATGTCAACTTTTCAACCTTACTCTTCTAGAATCTAGTCATACTGGTTTCATGGCAGAACAAGCTTTACTGGTGGGCATTTTAGGTTTCCATGGGACCATATATTTATTTTATAAACCATAAAACTAACCACTTGATAGGTAGTTGTTTTAAGCTTTTAGGGGGATTACAGCAACTGACCTGGCACTTATGGAGCATTTTGTGTACTGTTTTAGTCACACCAGAATGGTAGCAACAGCTAAGTTATTGAAGTTCCCTTGATATGCACTAAATCCTTAAATCACAGAGAAAGGGGTGCAAATGCCAAAGTATCCACACTCCTTGGAAGAAGTCAGTGGTGAGTGAGATGTACTTAAGAATTCTAGAGTCAACAGTAATCAAAGCGCCCGAGTACAGGTTCCAGGAAAGGAATCTGTGCAGGAAGTCATAAGCAGACCTACCGAAGCAATCAGCTTGGGGATGGAGACGCTGTAGTGAGGGCTAACAGTGGAGCGTGGTATTATGGAGCTGTGAGAGGCCAAGCCTGTGAGAGGTTCTTGATGTGCCAACCATAGGTAAGAGAAAAACATGTTTGTGGCAACAGAAATACCCATGAAAAGATAAAGAAGAACAGTAGGGCATAGACACTATATTATCTTAATATAAAAAAATTAGTGGACAGACATAATATGAAATTTGCTTAAATCTTGTTTGCTTTGAAATAGTAGTATTTTATAATAAATGTAAAAGGGCAGGATAAATGGATGGATTTGTGTCTCTGCAGATATGTTTCCCAGGTGAAGGACTTACCAGAAGAAGGTTTTCTGTGCTAAGTAACTGTGCACGGAACTGATCCGTGACAGAGAGTAAAATGGAAGAAGTCATAATAATAGACTCTTAGAATGAAAGCTAGACTAAGATACTCAGGTAAAATGTGAGTTTATTGTCTTTCTTTGGACTTACCACTGACAATGATTTCAGCACAAGTTTAAGATTAATGGAGAGTATTAAAACATATTGATATGATTTCAGAAGAAATTTAAAAATTAATGGAGAATATTAAAGTAAAGTGAATACTGGCCATTTTTACAGCTAACATCAATCTGTTCTGAAGCAGGAACCATAATTTTTCAGCGGCAAATCATTTAAACCTGGTGCAGTTGGTTAAATTTGAGTTCTAGAGGAAAACACTGAATTTCATGTGCAGTTCCTTTACCTCTAAGATAGAAAGATTAACACATATTTCAGATAATGATTTTAAGAATATTTTGTTTGTAAACAACTGCACTGACTTGTAACAAACACTGAATAAATAGTATTTATCACCCACATAACATCTTTTCCAAATTCTTAAAATAGATGTGTTTTATATCTTTGAAATTTTGAAAGGTAGTTGTGTTACAAAATTATGGATATAAGGCATAACTTGTTTTAAAAGTTATAAGGCAATTGGATATGAGCTTTGGCAAAGTAGGGCAATCCTTCTAACGTAAAACACTAACTTCAGTTTATGGCCATAAGCTGATTTATAAAATCTTGCACCTTGATTTTCTTTATCAAATGAGTTCCTCATGATCTGGGCCTCCCCAGCCCCACCCCCCCTATAAAGAAAAGAAGCAAATAGAAAAATTTTCAAACATAAGAACTTTCTGGGTCTGGGACTCCATTTCAATAGTACTGAGGACAATGAATCTAAGTTCTAAAGATGTCCTGTTATTTTTTACATCAAAATCAGTGATTTAGACAAGAAACATGAAAGCATCATGGGTATGGGGTTTGTTGGGTTCTTTATATCTCTGATCTTCACATGTTAAGGGGATAAGAGAGAAGCTGATGTTTCCAAGAAAATCATCATCCGTTATCCTAATCTCAGGTGAGAACACCCAAGAGATGCTGCCTAAGTTCCCTCTTAAGTTTTGGAAAGGAGAAAGGAGTCGGCTAAAAAAACAGACTGCCCCTCTTTATTTTAATGTCATAATTTTAAATCTAATTAGATCTCAGAAGTGATTATGATTTAACATTATATTATTAAAAGCAATCACTGAAATGAATAGATGCAAATACCTTGTGGCTGCTGACTATTCCAATTTGGGTGAGACCCAAAATATTTCCTTAATGTACTAACAACTAAACTTACTACATTTCCTTTTGTTTTCCTATTGATATCTCTTTATTTCCTCTCTATTGGTATTATCATGTCTATTTCTGTCCAATTTCTTTCACATATTTAATAGTTCTTTTTTTCTTTCTTTTCTGAGACAAGGTCTCCCTCTATAGTTCAAGCTAGCCCTGAGCTCACTATGGAGGCCAGACAAGCCTCAAGCTCAGCAGTCCTCCTGCTTCTGCCTAATAGTTGGTCTTCATGAATCTCTACCTTGTCTTTGAAAAGTGTTCCTTCCTCTTTGTCTTCACTCTCACTCCTGTAGATGAGAGTCTTATCCCTTATCTTCTGGACAGTCCCCTGTATAGTTCATATATTCTTCAGGGCATCTCCAGGCTTTTGCATGTGCTTCCTACCACGCAGACCTGTTTATGCCATTGTCATATCTAGAAGTAGGCAAGGATGTGCCAGCACATAGTGAATGAAACTAAAAGAATTTCTGTCCCTGCAGAGTTTTTGTTATTGTTGTTTTATTTTGTTTCATTTTCTTTATGATGTTGACAGGCAACCTGCACATTTTGCACTTCATGGATTCTGTTTCCTCAGTCCTATGAATAGGGCATTCTTTTATACCTTTTGCTATTCATTGCTTGTCATTATACTGTAGTTTCTTGTCATGTCCTTTGATTTACTTAATGGTTTCTGCATTGCTTTCAATACCTTCCTAAACTTCATTCTGACATGCGTTATCTCCCATCCAACATGGTATGACTGTCTCACCTCTCTGGATATGTATCTATGCTTATACATGTATAGAAATGTCTATAATACACTGTTTTCTAGTGATCCATTTATACATTTTGCTGTGTACACAAAAGTTATTTCCATGTGAGAGTTCTGGTGGCAGTACTATACACTAAAATATAATAATGCACTATAAAAATGTGATTTGGGATGTTATCTAATATAATTCATTTATTTTATGGATTGTCCCAGCTGGTTAGAAATTACTTTCTTGTA
>PVIC010054310.1:0-11544 GCA_004025085.1 Thryonomys swinderianus | reverse complement strand
TGCCCAGCATTGTATGTGGTTACAGGGATTGAACTCAGGACCTTTTTGTGAGGCAAGCACCGGAACCACTGAGCTAAATCTGCGGCGCAAATATGAATTCTTTTAACTATATCCCTAGTAGTCATAATTACATTCTTTTTTTTCCTACTTGTCCATTGTGATAATCAGATGAAAGTATTACTGAGTAGTCCTTTAAAATCGCAAAACTGAGGGTTGAGGATTTAGTTCAGGGGCACCAGACCTGCCTTGCAAGCACAAGGTCTTGAGTTCAATCCCTGGTACCAGAAGAAAACAAAATCAAAGTGCAAAACTGGTTATCCATTTAGTGTCTTATGCAGTTGGGACATGTTGGAATTTTCCTTAAAGTTCATAAAACCTGCCCAACGTTTAACCAGGTGCCACCTTCTTTACTCAGGCACAAAGAATTTATTTCTCTTAAAATTCTCACCAAATTCACCTTACCAATAAATTACTTTAAATCCAATAAATAGATAGACTACCTCTTCCCTTACCATCTAGGAATTTAAATGACTGAATTGGCTAAGATTTCTCAGATGCTTTGGTTTTTATTGGATAAGATTTAGAACTAATGTCTTCATGCTTAGTCTATCATCATTTGTTTACATTTGTTGCTTTTGTTCCAATTTTATGGTTTATTTCAAAATCACACTGTTTCCTACATCTGGTCATGAAATCTGTAGGATATATTTCTTTTCACTTATGTATGCAAGGGAGACATTGGATCACACAGAAATCCAGGTCTGGAAGAAACTGTAGCATTTACCTAACACTTCCTTTGCAGGCAACAAAACCAAAGTCCTGGGAGATGATGTGACAAGTGTGAGATCACACACATGCTTGGTTAGAAACATGGCCAGGGCGAGAACCTATGTCTTTTGACTTTTGGCCAAAGTTCATATTATGTCTTTTCTTTGGTAAGAAGGAAGTCAGACACCAGGACTGAAGTAAAGACTCCAGAGGGCTCTGCTTCTGTGAGAGCCTCCCAGGGAAGTGTGTGGGTGGTTGTCTGATGCCGCAGAGATGCCCTTATATGGGAACAGGTAGACCACTGGGGGCTAGTGGAGCTTCAGCTCTGCACTGCGGCCTGCAGGTGTCTCCCTCCCTCTCGGGGATGCACCAACCACAGGGCACATCCCCGTGAGGACCCTGACCGCCATCTTGGGGCTGTGTCCACATGCTGGTCACTAATTACAGGAGTGTCCTTTCCCTCTGGCTCACTTAGTTCAGCAGTGATCCTAAAAGAAAATGGCAAGCTAACCAAGCCCAAGATCTTCTCCTCCCTTACCTTTAAATTTGAAGTAGCATTTTGTGGTCTAGCCTATTTCAGGCAAATTCCAGAAAGCCCCCCTTTGCAATTGCTCTCTAAAAGAGGGCAGTACCTGTGGTACTGGTGTTTGAACCTAGGGACCTTGTGCCAACCTACATCCATAGCCCTCTTAAATTGTTCTATGTCACTAAATCTCCGGTTGCAATTAAACTTGCAAACTTCCTGCCTTGACCTGCCAGAGTTTCAGGATTACAGGTGTGAACCACCATGTCTGCTTCAACTCTTATCTCTCATTCATCAGGTGGTTCATGGCCTCAACAGAGTCTTTGATGAGAATAGCACAGAACTAACTGCGAACAGACACCAGGAATCACCAGCCTCCTTGATAAAAGGCCTCAGCACAATATAGTTTCTCTTTACAGGGAATATGCACATACGTATTTCTTCATGTTTAAGAGTAAAGATAAATATTTATATTACTCATCCTACTGCCTCTTAATAACATTTAAGTTTTTTTTTTTTCACAAGACAGAATATGACAATATCCATAGTGGTAATTTAGTTCCTTACACTTGCTTTAATCTCAGAACAGCTCTGGGCCGTTTCGGGTTGGCCAGCAGGCTCCCTCGGGTCTACACCCACGTAACCCGAACCATGAAAGTGTACCCAAAGATCACAAACTGTAACGTGAAAATTGTTCTTATGTATTCAGGAAAGTGTGAGGTGGAAGGGTAACTCTGCGTCTCAGCTTGAACTTGCCTTATGGACCTCTGGTCCTGGAGTCTGTGATGTATTTCAGACTGTGATGTACTTTGTATATCTCAGGATCTCTCAGGATGTGAACTCGAGCTCAAGTGCATTGAAAAAAGTTTTTGGCGGATCACTTTACACCTGAGCTTGCCGAGTGAAATAATCACATGAGATGATTTTGCTGTCAAACAGTTTTATTGGCTATTTGATGCCAACTACCTACCTATCAAGTGGCAGATCTCTGCCAAACCTAGCAACATTAGCCGGGACTCTGGTTATTCCTCAATTCCAGTCAGTCATGTCCTGAGTAAACATGGCCAAGGATTTTACTTCCCAAGGTCAGAACTACTGATGCAGAACAAAGAGTTTGGGGCTACTTTGTCTTAGAAGGGTGCTCTTGCCTGTATGTGTTCTCCACCCTAGACTTCTTGAAAACACTCCCATCGGCATGAGTCCAGCTACCCTTGAAAATCACCTATGGTTCCTTCTCTAGAAGAGATTTCTCTTATTGAAAGGTGTATGCTGGCTACAGATTCTGCAAAGAAGTTTATCAAAGGACTTACCTGCTCCAGCACCTCTCTGAAGCTCATCAGAGCAAGCTTCAGATGGCCTTGTGATTCCTCAGATGAAAGGGATGACAGAAGTGCAAATTATTGGCGCCTAATGGGAATGAAGAATGTTGGAAACTCGGGCACAGTGTGAGTGAAATTAAACAAAAGAACAAAGGAGAGGAAATTAAATTCAGAACTGTTTCTTAAAAGCTTGGGCTCTGATTTTGATCTTGAAAAAAAATGTCTTGGAGAAGTTGTTTCCAGCGCTGCCCATCTTCTAGCCTTTCATACTGTCTTTCATCTATTATTGATTTGAGGAGAAGGAGGGCCTCAGTGGTGATAAAGTCATCACAGGAATTTCCATTGCTTACACAAAATGATGGCAGTTGTACACATCTATCACAAATTGTGTAGGTTCGGGCAAACAAAGAGTAAAACAGAATAACTTGTACAAGTCTACCCAACAGCAGCCACAGACTTAACACTCTCAATCCAGTATTACTTCTTTGCAATATTACTTTCTCCTGGGTAAAAAGTTAATGTTTCATTTCAGGCTGAAAATATTAACTGTGTCAGCATTGTATAGGGGTAATAACGTCATAGTGGAATTCTTTTAAGAATTCATTTGGGGTTCTTTTTTGGCCTCTCAGGGGAGTTCAAGGAGAAGCATGGTTGGTCAAGTTGATAGTTTTTTGCATGTCTCTAGCCCCATTTCAGGTTACAAGATAGATGCGCAGGCTTGTTATAGTTTATTCTCTCATTCATTGAAAAATGAAGACTATTTCTATAAAATATTTACATAGAATAAAGAAGGCATTAACAGATTTTAACATTAACCTTTTCTTTTCCTACCAGGGATCAAACTCAGGACTTTGCACTTGCCAGGCATGCCTTGTGCCACGGAATATATCCTAGGCCCAGGGTTAGTCTTAACAAGGGGAAGAAGGTTGAATTTGTCATAGTGATCACAGCATAAGGTTGTAAGGCCGAAAACCATCTCACTGCCTCAGCTTTGTCAATAGCGATGGCGATAAGATCATCTGTCCTAAATCTTTCAAAGATGCAGAGAAATTAAATAATGTAATAGATGTAACAATTCTCTACAAAATCATTGACCCAAGCCCTACACTTCAGGGATGGGGGAATTGAGATTCTGATAATGGAAAATGCTTGGCCAACGACCCACAGCTGGTGGTAAGCGGACCAAGAGCACAAATCTGACTTCCTGAGCTGCAGGCCTGGGTCTCACTGACCTTCCCGGGTCATCTCCTCTGGGCCTCTCCTTCCATCTCTCAGAGCTCTCCTGGAGGAGCCTGCCCTGCACCTCCGGAGTGGAAAGAGGATTCCCCTACTCACCGTACCTTACCCCACAGCCTCGGATCTCTCAGGCCCTGCTTTCTCAGTAGGTCTCCAGCTGGGGACCTCTTTCTCCAAAGCCTAACATTGTTTCTATTTTTACTTGTATTCATTTCACTTTATTTTGTGGTTCTAGAGATTGAATACAGGCTCTTCTCACTAACATTTCCAGTCCATTTTTACTTTTGAGGTAGAGCCTCGCTAAATGGCTAAATTGTCCAAGCTGGGCTTGAACTTGAGATCCTCCTGCCTCAGCCTCCCAAAGTGCTGGGGTAGCAGGCATGAGCCACCGTGCCTGGCCTTTGTTTCTCTTTTAATCAACCACATCCAGGTTTGATACAAAGCAAGACAGCTGAATGCCAGTTACAGGATTTCTTTCTTCACCACTCCTAATTCTCGTGTTATCGTATATGGGATTTGAAGGCTACCACAGCGGAACAAACGCTAGAGTCATCAGCAGAACCGTCAAGGCCAGAGACAGGAAGTGCCGAGTGAGTGAGGCCCTCAGTGCGGTCAGGGCCTGGCCGAACCCCGGCAGGCGATGGTGCCGCAGCCCGGAGCTCAGGCGACAGCTTTCTCCTCTTCTCAGAAGCAGGCAGAGCACAAGATGGGAAGTGCTGCTCTTTTGTGCATGTGGAAGGACATACGTTTTAATTAAAAGGATTTTTTGAAAATGAATTTTCATTTCTCATTTGAGAGAGGAAATATGGGCAAGTTTTGCAATTTTTTAAGAAAACGAAGCAGAAAGTGTCCAGGGTACTGACATGATAGGAAAAGAGTCAGTAAGCAACAGCAAGCAGAGCAGGATAAACGGATGACTGTATCAAACGGAATAAAGCAGAGAATTTCAAACCTATAATCCCTAAGAACACACACGCGCACATTTACAAGCTTTTACGCCATAAGCAGACATCTGTTAAGTACCTACGTGAAAAGCACGGCACTAGTAGTTTCATTTTTTCCTGCTATCTGAATTCCAGAAGTCAAGCGACCTTAGCAGGAGAGCCGCGTGGGACTGGCGGGGCCAGAGGGGAGAGCAGGCGGCCATGTGTCCCATACGTGCTCGGCGGCTGCGCGGGGCCAGGTCACCCAACTGCGGGGCTATTTTAAGAAAGGCAGCAGCTGGGATTGCTATGAATAACTTGCCCATCAGGGTCCCAACACTGAATCCTTCTTGTCACATCTTCCCAAGTGACCTTGTCTCGCGGGTGTCTCTGGCCACCTTTCCTCCCAGAACCACAGATGACAGAGACACACTGGGCCCCGGGGCGCTTTCTTCTCCGGAGCCCGCTCACGCGCAAGCTGGCTCTCGGGAGGACTTTCCGCGGTCACAGGCTCGAGGACACCAACGATGGCACACGGAAAACGATGGTTCCCGTCTCGCGCCCCTTTCGTCAGCTGCGTTAAATAACGGAACAGGCCCCCCCTCCCAGAAAATTCCCACAGCCCCCATGACCATTTCCTGTAACTTCCAAACCCCAGGCGCGCGCTGGGAACGCGGCCAACTTCCTCATGGCGCTCCTTGCCCATTCCAGCTGCACGGGCTCCTTCCGGATGACATGGGGGTCTTTATCCGATTCACCAGCTGCTACCTTCAGACGACTGATTTTCCTGTTCCCAAGAAGAGCTAAGCAACTACTTGTCCCTAAAAGTTCCTCTCCGTCACACAATGAGAAGCAACTTGGCCCGAACGCCTGTTACGCGCCATTGGTAGGAGCGGATGTGCGCACGCGTGTTTTCTGCAGCGTGGCCTTTGCGAGCAGGTTCAGCCGCCCAGAGCTGAGCACATTCAGGTCACTCACTCAGCGCTGATCACTGAAAACAACCGCGAGGCCCGGCGTCAGGCTGCCGTCAACAGCAGACACTGACCAGCAGGCGTCCATGTCCAAGGGGGGAGACTCCCCGCGCTCTTGCTGGAGGGATCCCTTCAAAAGTCAGCAGAACGTGTCCTTCAAAACTGTTCCTTCAAAACTTTATTACTGATTTTATCACCTGATTAGGACCAGAAAATTTCGGTTGCATGGGTGCCCCTCTTCTTTAAAAAAAAAAAAATCAATAGTAATTCTGTTGGCTTTGACTTGACGCCGTTCTCCCTGGAGAGGCATCCGCAGATAAGGGACCAAACCTCACACTGAAATGCCTTTACCCATCAACTTCTTATGTCCTTCTTATGAGAGTGAGATTTAATCACCATATATCCCATTCCAAATAAGGATGCATCCCTTTTAGGATGTCCCATGCCAGGATTTGTCCTTAGAAAGTACTCAGTAAACAGTGATCAAAGAATCTCTGAGAATTTAGCTCCTGAGACGTCTAAGTGGTTATCAGGGAACCTGGACTTGTTTGACTTTCCAACTTAAAGGCTTTGAAGTTTCAACTTTTTTCAAATTGCTTATCTTTTATGGTGAATAGACACTTGCCATTTTGAAAGATACTAAGCATATTCAAATAATCATCTTACTTCACTTGATAAGAAGAGAGTTATGTTTATGGGAATGTTTTTAGCACGAAGAGGGGGAAAAGGAAGACTCTCTGATCCTGGTCTGGTTCCCTGAGGGTCAATGAAACCAATGATTGTCCCACTGACTTCTTCTATCTCTGCGGCACTAACACTCTCTGTTAGTGCCCTGGATCCTTTCTTTCCAAGAGCCAACAACTGTTTTTCAAAGTTGGTTTTAAGTAGCATTTAACAGTGACAGTCCTTGTGTTTCAGGCAAAAAAGCTTTGATGTTATTTTCCTTCAAACAAGTTTAAATTGAGAGGATCTACTCATTGAGCGCAAGATAGAAATCCAGAGACAGTAAGAGTAATCAGCATTAGAGTCATCTGGACATTGATGAGGTAACCAAGAATCCATGAAAATGTGTCATTGAACCAGGAGGTCAAGGTCATCTGGTTTTATTTCCTGCAAGTGTGTCTTTCTGACACAGACACATACTGTACATTATTGGCTTCTGCACTTGAAGAACAGGCTGGTTCCCAAGGAGTGTTGGCTTCCAGCTATAAAGGAGGTAGAACACACATACCATGGCCAGTTTGATTGGAGTCATCTCATGGCACTGAGCGGTTGCTGGGAGAGTGGTGCACACCCTCCAAGCACAGAGGAGGCTCAAAGTAGCCCTTCAGATCCCCCTGTGACCTTCTGCCACACACCGGCTGCTGGGTTGGCAAGCTCCAAGTCACTCTGTGCTTTGTGTCAGCCACACCAGACCTCTGCGTAATGGAGGTGCCTTTATCTTGTGTCTTCCAGGATGACACAGATATTCAGTGGGGCCAGGGAATGGTTCTCTCAATTTCATGCACATAAAAACTCAGTTTACTGACATATTTATACCACCAGCTCCCATTCCTATACCTCTGCTTCTGCTGACCTACACAGGGCAGAGTGTCCTGCCCAGAACTGTGATCTTAGCTCAGAACACAGTGCTGATGGCAGAATTGCATTTGACAAACATACTTTAACTGGAGCAATGAATTGCATGAGCTGTTGGGTTAAGGGCAAAGATACTGAATGCTCCTTTATACCTGTCAGGGCTTTAAGCTCCAAGCTCAGCCCTTGCGCAATTGGTCAAAGCTATAATGTTCATTTAGCCTTGTGCTTAACCTTAGACTATCCCCTTCTTGCCTGTTGCTTCATGAGGCTTCTTTAAGATTTGTAGATATCTGTGCTGTGAGAATTACCCAGTTCCTTTTGGTAGATTTAGTGTTCCTTGGCTAACACAGGGGTCTACTTTGGCTTGGGCGGATGCCTGTGCCTAACATGAAAATGTGTCTACAACATGGCTTATGCTTTCCTTTTTCCTTTTAAATGTCTTATTATCATTATTATTATTATTTTAGTTTTCTGAGACAGGGTCTTGCTTTATAGTTCAAGCTGGCCCTGAACTCATTATGTAGCCCAGGCAAGCCTCAAACTCATGGCAATCCTCCTGCCTCTGCCTCCTGAGTGTTGGGATTACAGGCATGAGCCAGCATGCCTGGCACTGTGGTTTGTGGTACCAGGGATCAGGACCTTGTACTTGTAAGGCAGATGCCAGAAACACTGAGCTAAATCCCTGGCTCTAAGTATTATTATTATTATTATTATTATTTTTTTTTTTTTTTTGCTTTTTTGAAACAGGGTCTCGCTTTGTAGTTCAGGCTGGCCCTGAGCTCACTATGGTGCCCAGGTAAGCTGCCGCAAACTCAGCAATCCTCCTGTCTCTGCCTCCCGAGTGCTGGGATTACAGGCGTGAGCCACCACATCCGGCATTGTGGTATGCGGTGTTGATTGCTGGTGGGCGTGTCTCCACGCCCAGCATTGTATGTGGTTACCGGGATCGAACTCAGGACCTTGCGCTTGCGAAGCAGGCGCCGGAACCACTGAGCTAGCCCTCCGGCCCAGTATTATTATTTTTAACTGATACAATAATTTTACATATTTATGAATCACAGTGCAACACACACACACACATAGAGAGAGAGAGAGAATGACAAAGTCAAATTACTTAACACAGCCATCACATCAAACATTTCTTACTTCTTTGTGGTGAAAACATTAAAAATCCTTTCTCTAGCTGTTTTGAAATACAGAGTAAAATACTGTCCACCACAGAGACCCTACTGTGCAACAGTTTTGTGCCTGTTGACCGATCTTTCTCAATCTCTCCTTCTCCCTCCCCTTACTGCAACACTATTCACAGCATCCAATGTATGAACTCGTCCTGAATGAGCACTCATGGATGAATGGATAAGGAAAATGTATATGGTGGAAGAGTCTTCACTCTCAAGAAGAAGGAAAACCTATAATTTGTAGCAACATGGATAAACCTCAAGAACATTATGCTAGAGTGATAAACTTGGCACAGAAACACAAACACCACAGGATCTTACTCATCTGTGGAATCTTTTCATCTTAACATTACTCAGGAAACTGTGAGTTTGCTATTCTGTGACTTTGCTAAAATTAGTTGCTTTCTCTCTCTCCTTCCACATTAGTGGTGAATAAGAGGTATTTGCTCATTCACACCACTCCAGCCAAACTAAATACTCATGTTTTAGTGCGAATGTGAAGTTTTATTCTTAGTTCCAATCGGAGAGAATGAAAAAAGTCTAAATACGTCTAAGGTATTTTACGAAAATTACATGAGAAATACAACGGAGAACCCATCTGGTGGTTAAACCAAAGGATAGAGCTGGGAGTCATTCCATACGTCTGGACACCCCACAGCACCAGGCCACCTGGGGCAGGTCCTCTCCAGCTCTCTCGCTGGGATTCACCGCAGGGGTGACCGAGCCCTGAGTCATTTTTCTGGCTGACAGGCTGAGAACGTCTCTGCCTACCTGGGAGCCCTCCCTGAAGAGACGCCCTTCTTCTATGTTTCAGCATATCTGGCTCTGTCCCCACTTACCTGGGGAACAAGTGCCTTCAGCAATGCACGGCCCACACCAGACACTGAATCTGTGAGTGGGGACAGATGTGCTCAATCTGCTGGACACATCTTCCTCTCTTTCAGAGAGCATTGTAGATTCCATTCTATTTTTTTCTTTAAATTGAGTTTATTGACACATTTGAGGTATACATTATGATCACATTCATCATTGAGAATTTGTCCCTGTATGTGATATACCTTGATTCTTATTTTTGCCCATTCCCCTGGCCTCCCTTCAGCTCCACCCCCCCCATATACATAAGCCTTGTTTCCTTCAAATTTTTTCATTACTTTTTTTGCTTTTCCCTGGCCCTCCCTAGTTTCTCTTCCCCTTTGAACATGTTCTTCCTCTTTCATAACAGATATTATACATTTTGGACCTCATTTATACCTTCAGTTTCTCACAATAGAGAAACAATATGGTATTTACACATATATGTCCAAATTATTTCACTTATGAGTATGGCCTCCAGGTACATCCATTCAGCTATATGTCTCAAGTACACCTTTCTTTAGGGCTGCATAGTACTCCATTTATTTTAAATACCCACATCTTCTTTATCCAGTCACCATATGATGGGCTTTATCCAAGACTTAGCTTTTACAAACTGTGCTGCTATAAACATGGGTGTGTATATATCACTGCAGTATGATGCTTTTAATTCTTTTGAGAATACACCCAGCATGGAGCTATCAGGGTGAAATGAGACTTCTAATCCTAGTATTTATATTTTGAGGAATCTCCACACTGATCTCCTCAGTGATTGCACCAGTCGACATTCCCACCAACAGTGGAGAAGGGCTCCTTTCTCCCCACAGCACAGCCAGCATTTTTTGTTGGTTGATTGTTGATAGCAGCTTCATTCTGGGGTGAGATGGAATCTCAGTGTTGTTTTATCTGCATCTCTCTGATGATGAGGGTTGCCAAACTTTTTTTTATATGTTTATTTGTTCCTTCTACTTCTTCATTTGAAAAATGTCCATTCCAACAAACTTGCTCTGGATTCTGTGGGAGGAAAACTTGCCAGCCCAGCAGCTTTTTTTCTCATCCACATGAACAAGAGGGAAAACCTACTTGAAGTATTATAAGAAAATCTAATTGTTTTTAATTGAGTTCAATTAAATTGTTTGAAAATCAAGGAATGCTTCTTCGGCACTTAGCAGTCACCTCCAACAGTCACCTCCAGCACTTCCCCCCCAAAATGTTGGATTGACAGAAAGAATCTTAAAGGAACACGCATGGAAATTAAATAATTGAACCCCATCACATCAAACTGATTTAAAGAAACCTTGTGACACCTCCTCCTTCCCCTGCTGGGCTCATCCACGATTCTAATTGGTGACAATGTGGGATTCAGAAAATATCAACTAGCTGTGTGTGACACACACTTCATTTCTCCCACAATGACCTTGAGTTAAACCTTCACCTTTCACTCTACAGCTAATTAAATCCAGCAACAGTTCGGGGAAGCACTCTTCCCTGAAATAGTGAGGGTCTTATATTCCTTCCTACCTGTCCCACCCGCTATGCCTACCTCCCCACAGCACATCTGCCACAGTGTCACAATATTTTGTTAGAAACTGCCGCACTGCCATGGCAACCTCATAAACCCATCCTTTACCCCGTTCTTCAAGAAGTCTATAAAACTCCAGCTGTAAAAGTTGGCCAGAGCCTGTACGAATGGGTTGTCTTATGCATGGTAGTTAACCTTTTTCCCTTTCCTTCCTTCACCACTCCCACCCAAAGACCAGTCATTTTAAAAGATTGAAAAGTAATTTGACATTTATTTAGCCATCAAAGAAGAACTTCAAGTTTAGCTCGAGTTGACTTTTCTTTAGATGATACTGCTTTCTCAGGCCAAAATTGTCACCTGCCCACTTTCCCATCTGAGTGAGTTCAGCCGAAATCAGGAGCTCATTCTCCTTCTCCTACTCTTCTCTTCCTGCTGGGAAGGCTCCACTTAATCAAACGCATTTAGGATGCTGCAGAAGTTCCTGGAAGCATGCGAAGGCTGTTCCGGGAAAGCGGTGGGAACAGGGGGGACAGTTCCTCCTAGAACAGGAAGTTTCTGTCTTTTCTGGATCCTATTTCATTCTCTATAGAAGCTGTTCTTTACTTCTTCTTCTTCTTCTTCTTCTTCTTCTTCTTCTTCTTCTTCTTCTTCTTCTTCTTCTTCTTCTTCTTCTT
>PVIC010054309.1:0-11585 GCA_004025085.1 Thryonomys swinderianus | reverse complement strand
ATGAGGGGAAGGAATAAATATGTTACAGAAAGAAAATAACAGAGCATGTATAAGGGGGGAGGAGGGGGGAGTGGGTAGGGATATGGGTAAAAATGAGAATTAACTTGTGGCATATACTGGTACAAATTTCCCAATGTTATATGTGATTTTGAGATGTATATAAATTGTACCAATAAAGAATTCAATTAAAAAAAAATGACTTCTACATTACTTATAATATGTGATAAAACATAAATACTACACATTTTAAATTATTGTTATATTGCATTTTTTGTAGAATAACGATCCAAAAATGTCTCTTTATAGAACTCACACAGTTCTTTTCCTGCGTACTTTTTATCTGTAGTATGCTGAGTCCCTGGTCATGGAAAATGTGGCTGTTATTTTCTACATATTTTACAATGATCATTTAATGCTTTTATAATCCAAGATAAAGCAATCAGGTTATTAGAAAGAAAAGAAATTAAGCTTGCTGTAACTCAGCTGGCTCTGCCCACCACCCTGCCTCTCCTCGGCAAGTTCACCTTCACTGACTCACCAGGAAAGGGAGGCGGCTCCCTACATTTCTTCTCCAGCCCAAGTGCCCACAGGTTTGGTTGCTGGTGATTTGTTGGTAAAGTCACTGTATAAAACGGCCACACTGGCATTCTCTCTTACTTCGGTACTGTAGCTGAGAGAAGATCATTATCATTTGGATTATGCTCCCTCGAAAGTCTTGTGTAGAGGTCTAGAGATTTAGCTGAGTGGTTTCAGCACCTGCCTAGCAAGCACAAGGTCCCTGGTTTGACTCCCGGTAACCATATACAATAATACCAGGTGTGGTGACTCTTGCTCACCAGTAATCAGTACTACCACAATGCTAACCAGTATTACCACAGTAATACCATAACGCTAGGCGTGGTGGCTCACGCCTGTAATCCCAGCACTCAGGAGGCAGAGACAGGAGGATTGCTGAGTTTCAGGCTTGCCTGGCTACATAGTGAGCTCAGGGCCATCCTGATTACAAAATGAGACTCTGTCTCCAAAAAAAGGAAAATTATGTATAGGTCTTCATGCATGTACATCAAATGTAACCATATTTGGAAACAGGTGGTAAGTGCAGATGCACTTAGTAAAGATATAGTCATACTGGAGTAGAGTGGACCCATAGTGGGGAACTACTGCGGCTCCATAGCAAAAGGGAATCTGGACACAAGGATTTGTGCAGGAGGAAGATAGGTCTATCACATAGAAAAAATATCATGAGAAAATGAAGGTAGAGTACAGAGTGACATTGCTTGAAAGCAAGGAACACCAAAGATGGCCAAAAGCCACCAGAAGTTGGAGGAAGCATAGATTCTTCCTCACAGCTTCCAGACAAAACCAACCCACACGCTGGGTTGGCACTAGAAAAGTTAATATTGAAGCACATTATGTCTTAAAGTGTTCATAAGACTACTAAGAAGAAAAGGCAGGATACAAATCAATGATTTTGATTTTAATAAACATCATGTCTTCTAGGATTTTTGCTTGCTGTCTGAACTGTGAAACAATAAATTTTTGTTGATAAAACCACCTAGTTTGAGGAACTTTGTTAAATGTACCTAGAAAATTTATAGAGATTTGGCAATGATTGATATTTCCATCAGATGTCAATTCATCTGAAGTTTGAAACCACACTGGGGGGAAATTATTGTTTTGTTGGTTGTGATACTCACATTATGACCATTTTGCCTTGCAAAGGTAAGCACAAATGCCACTTGACATTGCAGAGGGCCACATTTAGAGGTTAAAACCTCTGCAAAATAACCCAAAGTTTTCATTTGGGATCAAGTTGTACATCTGTGCCTACTTTCAGCAAAATATACTTTCTCTTCGGTCACTGGGTGGGCTCCAGACTGGAAAATAAACATTGAAGGGGAGTTGCTTAGAGAAAAGGAATTCTTCTGTACCAGTAGGTGCCCAGAATACCAGCAGCCTGGGAAGAAATGGTGACCACTTCTCTCTGCATTCAGGAATTTAGATCGTAGACTAAGATTTGCTATTTAGTATATGTGCTGCCAAAGCAAGCACTAAGATTTGCTATTTAAAGTTTCTACTTTTATTCTCTCTGAATTGCAAATCTTTTCTATTATCCCCCAAACCTTCAGAACAATCTTCTTAAGGATTATAGACTCACTTATCACCACAGGGACTCAAAGGGCAGAGAATGTTGTCTGCATGGGGGAAATGGGAATGGAGTTAGGGCCTAGTGAGAGAATCCAGTCTCGAGACCACACGTGGTGACCTTCACAGAAGCCATGCCGTGCTTACAGTCCCTCATCCATGGAAGTGGCAGCGACCACCAGGGCAGACTTGGGAACAGGTCAGCTTTTCCTGGGGCTACTTGGAAAACACCTAGAGAACAAATTCAAGAAAGACAGACCTCTCGCGCTCCGACATGGGGACCTACACTGGGCTTTCCAGGTGCGTCGCTGTTGTGCAGCCTCAAAAACTGAGTGAGTCAAGGGCTCGTGTCTTCTGAACCAGAGTTTTTGAGAAGTTCTTGTTTTCAGAACTCCCTTTTTAATTTCTGTCCATGAATTTGGCATGAGACCTCCAAAGCCATAGGAACAGTAAGTATTTCCTTCATACTGCAGCTTATAAATTTCATTCTATAATAATGTGACATAGGTGTATCTTGTCTAGTTTCATGTCTCTAGCTGTCCAGCTGTGGCTGTAATGTAACTCACCGTAATCTCTGAAGTAGACTCCTTGTATCTTCTTTTATTCTTTTCCGATTTTTTTTCTTTTTTTTCTTTTTCATAGCACTTGGAGGAACTGAAAAAGGTAATCTAGTGTTGTAACGGGTAATTATAATTCCTCAACACCTTCCTGGAAAAACAAACAAACAAAAACCAAAGCCTTAGTAAATTGTCTGTACCTCCAGCTTTGGTCTGCCTCTATCCGGAAGTTCTTCCCACCCCTCTCTAGCCTAATTCCTAATTTCCTTCAGGTCTTTAAATTTAATATCACTTTTTCAATTATACTGAACCTAAAAAATCTTCCTGCATCATCATACTCTTTCATTTTCTTCAGTTACAGCTGCACTTTCTCATTGTATATTTAGTTGATAGTTTATTTGTACATTGGATCTTCCCCACTTTTAAACACCTGAAAGAAACACTGTTTTTCTATTGAACTAGGTTTTATTCCCAAGTCGGATACAATGTTCTTATCAGGGTAGTGTAGGTTCTCAGCAAACATTCAATGAATAAAAAAGTAGATTAGTTTAAAGTAATCTTAATCGTGTCTTAAAGGGAACACTCAAATAAAATAAATTATTCTTATGGCAAAATGTTTTTTTTAAACAGATACAGAATAAATATATGCTCCCTGCCTTTCCTTTATCTTCTGCATGTTTTCTTCCTATTTCACATATTTTAGGAATCACACTGAACACAAGACTTCTCTACGCTGGTTACCAACTTTGCAGTCACTCTCTGAAACACAAGATCCAAGTCTCCTTCAAACAGCACTTCCCTGCTCCTGATTTAATTGGAGGTTCTAGAGCTCTATGGACTTGTACCTCAGTTCCAGCTTGTTTTAGGGGAGTGGCACTTCCGCAATACAAGTTTCTAAAACCAAGTTACATCCTCTCCAGTTATCTTCCTACAGCTTGGTAACCCTTATTCAATCTCCAGGTGTAGTCTCATTATATTTCAAAACTATTAGCTGTAACAAAAACCAGAGTTGTCTTCCAGCACTACTTTTTTAGAAATACAGTATTCTGACCCTTTTAGGTCAACAGTTAGGGCCTTCAAGAATCTCTCTCTCATTCTCAAGAATCTATTTTGCATCTCAGATGACAAAGTATTGATATCTTGTCCTCCATATTCTATGTCATGTCTTCTCTTAAACAGTGCATATTAATGAAGTAATAGGATTAATGATAGCAAAAGGAGAAATAGATTGGATTTTTAAAGGATTTTAGCTAAATAGAAATCTAAAGTATATCAATACAACCTATTTTTTTTGGTTACTTGTTTCTGAAGAAAGCTCTTTTCTTTTTTAGAGAAATCAAGCATGTCCATTGCTTTCATTTCTCAAAATTTTATAATGTCCCCCACTTTGCTGGGACCTCGACTTCAGCATCCACTCGAGGCATTTTCTCTGCCCTCATCCTGGAATTACTGCACTTGACCTACTGTTGAGCTACTGGGCACTCTGCTTATTCCCCAGTCCTAGAGTTTCATTTGAAAAATGAGCAGTGCCTTGAAGGTAATGTGCTCCTGTATTCTAACAATTTAGAACACTGCATTAGGTCCATTTTTCTTACCACTGGTGGGGCAACTCATGGTGGCAAACTACTCCAAAAGTAGAACGCAAGGTGAAATGAATAGATCACAGATGTGTAAATACTGTATTTTTTTCCTCTGGTAAGAGAAATTGAAGATGTTCATGAATTCTGGACTGTATGATAGATATTGTGAAATAGAAAATATTCAATGGAAAAGTGTAGGGGTAAGTAATGAGGGGAAAGAAAAATTATGATGTTAAAAGAAAGAAAGAAAGCATATGTATAGAAAGAGTGTGGTTGTAGTATGGGTAGGAGAATGGGTAAAATGAGAATTAAATCATGTCATATAATGGTACAAATTCTCAATATTGAGTGTGATCATATTGTGTATATAAAATGTAGCAATAAAGAATTCAATAAAAAGTACAGTACATCAGAAATGAATTTGAACATAGAAACCTCAGGCATAAATTTATTAGGAATATACAATAAACATTTTGCAGTATCCTCTATTGCTACTTCTTTCATTGGTATTGTTAACTCCTTTATTCATAATTATCATGGGGACTACAGGGCTGCAGACTTTTTCTGTAAAGATCCAATAGTAAGTTTGTTAGGCTTGCACAGTATTTGTTCTGCTACACTATCCCATTCCATTATACTAGGGCAAAGTTGCTGAAGAAAATACAGAAATGAACAGGCACAGCTAAGTGCCCATAAATTTATTTACAAAACAGTGGTGGATCAAATTTGGTTAACAGTTCAGTTTGCTGACCTCTGTTTTGGACTATTTAGTTCCCATCTAAAAATCCTCCTCTTCTCAATTTATTCTGCATTCACTGCTTTATTAATCTTTGTAGGCCACAACTTCCACTGCTGACATGACACAACTTAAGTTTTATAGTTATTTCTCATCCTGGCATTTAAGATATTCTACAATAATAAAGGAAAAGGAAATTGGATGGAACAGAAGAAAATGTTGGGAAACCTCATCTAACCACACATGCTAACTCGAGAGAGGAGAGGCAAGCAGTCCAATGCACATGTTTAAGAAAACACAGAAACTTCAGGCATAAACCAAAACAGCACTGGTGCCTACAAACCTTTCTAGTAGTGCTGCAAACTACGGAGCCAGATCTTGAAATCTGTCACACAGTGATCAAAAGGGATCATTCATAGTATTTTCCACTCTGTTAAAGGGCCTCACCCAAGGTTCAAGGGGACAGGACAGGCTGGGGCACCATCCATGAACCAGACATGTGGCTGGTTCATCAGCAACTCAAGCCAAACTCTTAAGTTTCTGTATACCATCCAAATAGCTAGAAGCTTAGCAGAACAAGGGACTGGATCCATCATAAGCCAAGGTGCTAGAGAAAGGAATTGCGAGTAAAGAGACTCACTCCTACTCCAGAGCAGACAGTAGTAAAACCTACTCAGACAACATGAAATTGGTCACGGAGTCATACAGAAATGGACAGCTCAGGCTACATATGGACTTCCTTGGAAATGGCTCGCTTAAATAAGGCAATGCGAAGACATTCTCCTTGGCAGTGAATGTGTATTTCTCGTCTCACAGGTGATGAGAGCCTGGATGATGCCTACTTGAATATTCCAAAGATTAGAGTAGACATGTAAATCCTGACATGAAATTTCAGTTGATGGCTTTTATCAGGTTGAGATAAAGATCATCTATTTCAATTTTCTGTAGGGTTTTATCGTGAATGGGTGTTGGATTCTATCAAATTCTGTATCTGCATTTTTGAAAGGATCATATGGTTTTTGTCCTTGAATCCATTAATATGATAAATTACATTTATTGATTTATGAATGTTGAACTATCCTTGCATCCTTGAGATAAATCACATTTGGTCAGGATATATCATTGTCTTGGTCCTCTGTATTCTGTTTGTCAGTGTCTTATTTAGGATTTTTGAAAATATATTCATTAGAAAGATTGGCCTGTAGTTCTCTTTTGGGGTGGAGTTTTTCTCTGATATGGGTGTCAAGGTGATGGTTGCTTTCAAGAAAGAATTTTGGAATATTGCTTCCCTCTCAACTTCATTAAAGAGTTTGAGAAGTAATGTCTTTAGCTGTTACCTAAATTTCTCATGGAATTCAGCAGTGAAGTCAACAGAACAATATACCACAGCAACATAGGTGTACCTGTATGTATAATGGCACAATTTGTAATAGCTATATCTTGGAAACAGACCAAAACCCATCAACTGGTGACTGGATAAGAAAAAGATGTGTTTTTTCCATAAAATTGAGTATGATTCAGCCCTAAAGAATGATAAACTAGAAATACTTATGGCAAAATGAATGCAAGTTGAGGTCATATTCTTTTTTGTTTGTTTTTGAAACAGGATCTCGCTTTGTAATCCAGGTTGGCCCTGAGCTCACTATGTAACCCAGGCAAGCCTCAAACTCAGCCATCCTGTCTCTGCCTCCTGAGTGCTGGGATTACAGACGTGAGCTACCACGCCCGGCACTGTGGTATGTGGTATTGATCACTGGTGGGTGTGAGTCACCACGCCCAGCAATGTATGTGGTTACCAGAATCGAACTCAGGGCCTTGTGCTTGCGAGGCAGGCACTGGAACCACTGAGCTAAATCTCCGGCCCATGTGATCATATTCTTAAGTGAAATAAATAGGGCACACATACAAATACTGACTTGCATATCTTGTGTGAGAAACAAAATGTAAATGAGGATCTCAGTTTGTAATAGATAATGCGAAATAGGGAGAAAAGCTTCAAAGCAGAAAAAGAAGTAGAGGAGTTGGGGAAAAGAAAGTAGGGAACAAGAAAAATGAGAAAAAATAAATATGATTTGGAAAGAAAAAGAAATAGAATGTATATAAGGGGTGGGGGATTGTGGGGTGGGTAGGGATATAGGTAAAAATGACAATTAACTTGTGTCATATACTGGTACAAATTTCCCAATGTTGAGTGTGATTGTGAACTGTATATAAAATGTACCAATAAAGAATTCAATTTTAAAAATGAGAAAAGAAGGAAAAAATGGAAACCAAGATTTTGTAAATAGGGAGGGTCAGAGAGGTGGAAATGAGGGCAGGGGAGTGGGGAAAAAAAGACACAAGAAACATGTACATGTACAAATTCCCAAAGATGGATGTGATCATAATCTATACTTAAAATATACCAATAAACTTAGAGGGGGGAAAATAGAAAGAAAAACTCAGTAGACAAAACATTTGCATCAGCAAATATTTAGTCATGGCTTGACTAAGAAAAATCAAATAACCTCTAAAAACCACTTTAAAAACCACAAACATCAATAATGTTTACCATCCACATGAGTAGCAAATGTTTAGCTGTAGAAAGAACTGAGTGAAGAAGAAAAATCAAAATTAGATGATAGTTAGAACTAATAGAAAGGTGTATAGATGTATACACTGTTCTGTAGCATTAAGATAAGACAACATGATGTTCATCCATGTTCCCCGAGAAACATCCTTCGGCTGAGTGAAAGCAGAGCGTCCACCTATAGTCCCTTCCATCTCTCCTCACAAAAGATGCCATGCTTAGAAAGGGGAGATTTTGAGTTTCAGAGCATCTGTAGAGGCCAAATTTCTCTAACTATTCTTATGACTATTAAATTGCTGATATTTATATCCCAGCAACTCTCCTTTTTCTATATTTCTAGCTTTATTCTATATTTCTACCCTGTTCTTGATAAATACAGTCCTTAGGGGAATCCATGTGTATGAATGACATATAATTAACTTTTGAACATAGGAACCATTCTTTATCTTTGCCATGATTTTTCTTATCTTTGTTCGGGCATATTACCTAAAGTTTTAAACCTCAAGGAATATTCTTTCTGCATTAATGGGCAAGAGAGTAAAAGTTTTCATATCATACCACTAGAGAGTACCATAAAAGGAAAGCCATGAAAACACACAAAAGCATATACTAGATGAATCATGATCTTCATCTGATTGGTAGAAATGGACATTTAGGGACCCAGCTGTTGCTAGCCAGATCAGAAGATCTTGTTAAAATAATTTAATTCCAATCTCCACCACACCCAGGTTTGCTTCCTCCCTCAATTAGTGTTGGATTAGGAACAGCTGCGGGACCAAATCTGTAGAGTAATTGCCAGGGGGAGGGTAGATAAGGTCTTGGGGACTGTGGGAAGACCCAGCTTCTGAGCAGGTGGTGGAGATAGAGATAGCGTGGCACGGAGGCCAGCCAGGGAGCAGCAGAGAGGATCCCAGTGGGGAAATGGGGTGAATAAATACAGACATGAGAAGGACAAGAGAAAAACAAGTGATACTCAGAGAGTAAGAACTGGAACTCTGTACTGATCAGTTTGGAACACTAGCTTCACAAAGTGGAAAACAGATTAAAAAAGAATGAGAGAATATAACAATAAGTGCCTATGAAGAGACTAATGTTGTTATGAGGCCTTCATTTGATGAGCTGCTTAACCACAGAAGTCATTGATGTTCACCCCTCCTTTGAAAAATGGAGACAGTAAAACTACTGCACAGGGTTATTGTAAAGAATAAATATATGGTGCATATAAAGTGCTTATTAATCTGATCCATGGAGTACACTAAAAACACTATTCCCTTTTTTTATTACATCAGAGATTCTTAGCAGAATTTATAGCTCCAAGGAAAATAGAGAAGAGTGTAGACCCTTACAAATTATTTACAAAAATGTTTGTGTATATACATGTTTGTATGTACTTTTCTAAAACAAGGTATATATACATGTTCAGTTTTCAAAAATGTTCATTACTGGAATAAAGATTGAGAAGGATTGTGCTAATACATTGAGTCGAGACACTTTCAAACCTTACTTATAGAAGAAAATGTGATTCTAACATGTGAAGCTGCTAGGTTCCCATTGTGTGGAATTGGACAGACCTCAGGAATTAATCTTTTAATTCTGACAGCTCACTATGAAAACAGTGGATTGAATTGTTGTATTGAAGAGTAATCACACAACAGAGAAAATTATTTAGTTGATTCAGCTCGCTATTTAGATCTGGTCATGCATTAAAATATTGCTCTCCTCTTAGTTTTTTGTTTCATTGTCAGTTAAATTATCCTTGGATTATGACCTATCCCTCTGTTCCGGTACAGCAAACGCTGTGAAGTATCTTCTGGATTTACCTGGTCAGACACCAAAGAGATGATCAGTGTAGCGAATATATAGATTCCAGACAACATTTCCTTGCCATTACTTATCTGATCTCTTTTCATCAAAATTTATCAACTACAAAATATTTCACACCAATGTTGATGGAGAGCTACAAAAGATGGATGCTTTGATTTATGATGAAAACAGTGATGACAGAGGATAGTCTGCATAATTGCAGATCTGCTTGGTAAGGTTGACAGAGCATTCCAAACTACTGAAAAGGTCTTGAATTGATGTTAAATAAAGAGCAGATCTGAAGCCAACTTATATGCCTTTTATAAAATAATGAAATCATTATTATTCTATATACATTATAAAGATAATAAATTGAGACATAGATATTTTTCTGAATTAAAAAAGTCAACCCAGTATAAGTTCTTCCTTTGCCAAATTTAATATTTCAAGACAAATGGGGAAATAAAGAATTAATAAATATGCAAAGGATCATAACTCTATTCCTTAACATATTCATAAGCCAATTAAGAAAACATGGCTGGCGTTCCATTATTGGCGGTAGAAGATTCGGTGCAAAGAATAATTGGTCTGGTGGTTCATGAGATTATATACTGGGTTCTTTCTCATGTATAAGCTGGATAATTAATGTCTATTTCCTGTCATTAAAAAAATAATTTGGGTGACTATCCGACAATAATAAAACACTTCGAAGGACAAATAATGTTTCCGTGAGTGATTCTTAATACATGAGTTCTTATTTAGTTAGTACTGTATTTACAGAACTATCAGTTCCCTTCGACAGCAGCTGCCCTATTGTGGATTCAGTCATTTGCATGTACATTGCTTTACCTGTCAATCAGCTTTACTCACTGAACTTTAATGAAGCGAGCAGCTCAAGAACCTGGACCAGAGGAAGCAAAATGATTAAACTCTCAGTGCATCTGTTTTTCATTTAGAACTGTGCGTGTTTTAGTTGGAATATTTTCAGGTAAACTACACCATGGCTAGTGCAAATTTTCACATTCAAAACATGTTTTTTTCAGATTTGATATATACATTATCAGTTTAGAAATAAGTTAACAAAATAAGGCCTGGTTAAATTTCTAAAGGGTGAGCCAGGAGCAGTGCATGCCTGTCACCCAGCCCAGGATTTCAAGGCCAGCCGGATTACATAATGAGGTGAAGGCCAGAGTAAGACCATAAATAAATGAATGAATGAATGAATGAATGAATGAATGAATGAATGAATGAATAGCTTGCAGATGATGGTAGTAAGAGGGAAATATGATGAAAATTGATTACAAAAAGATGTTAAAGAGTGACACATTTGACATATTAAAAATACAATCTGTAAGCTCCACATGGCTAAGGAGTATGTTTATTTCATTTACTATATTAGCTCTATTTCTTATGATCATATATGTCACATAGGATCACTACATTGAAATTTGTTCTTTTTTCAGAGCCCTGGGAGAATAGCATTTCTTTTTTTATTGAATTCTTTATTGGTACAATTTATATACATCTCATAATCACACATAACATTGGGAATTTGTACCAATATATGACACAAGTCAATTCTCAGTTTTACCCATATCCCCACCCACCCACACCTCCCCACCCCCTATATACATGCTCTTTTATTTTCTTTCAGAATCCAATTTATTCCTTTCCCTCATTACATCCCCACACCAAATTTCCTATGGAAATTTCTCATTCTACAAAAACTGTCATACTTTCTAGAGCTCATTTACATTTAGAGGTGCTCATATCAAAGAGAAGATCTGGTATTTGCCTATCTGTGATCTATTTATTTCACTTGAATGCTTTATTGGTACATTTTATAAACAGCTCACAATCACACTCAACATTGGGGAATTTCTACAAGTATATGACAGAAGTTAATTCTCATTTTTACCCATATCCCTACCCACTCACAAGCCAACATCCCTTATATACATGCTATTACTTTTTCTTTCCAAATCATATTTATCCTTTCCCCTCATTACATTCTCCCATCACATTCCCTTTTAATATTTCCTATTTCACAAATCTATCATACATTCTAGAACTCATTTACAAGTTCTTATACCAGAGAAAAGATATGGTATTTCCATATCTGGGATCTATTTATTTCACTTATTAGTGTGTCCTCAAGGTGTATCCATTTGCACATAAATGAATGAAACTTGTCA
>PVIC010054308.1:0-11524 GCA_004025085.1 Thryonomys swinderianus | reverse complement strand
CCCCTTACTGAGCTGCTGGACTAGAAAGAGAGAAGGCTTGTGTTGGGTGTTACAGTATTGTCTTTGTTCTTTCTGAGCAGTGCTATAGATCCCTTCATTAACACTGGTTTCTCAGGCCTGTCAACCAAATCCAGTGAGTCCTGTTGCTGAGTATTGTAATGGTACAAGCCTCAGAGCAGTGTCCTGATCCTCTGCATACAGAAGTAGGTTTGTGACTCCTAGACAGAGCAAAGGGTGAGTGCTTGCATGTTTTACCTTCTTTATTACACATCAGTGGAAATAAATACCTGTATCTAGGTAAGCAGATTCCTAGTTGTCTGTTCTCAAGTCAGAGATGAGAATCAGTTCTGAAAGAAGGACAGTGAATTTCTGTGGGCGGATCAAACCCAGTTCCCAACTTGGCCACAGTGAGCTAGAAGACAGGAAAACCCAGAAAAAGGCCGGGGCTCTCTACCTGTATACATAAGTGAATTATATTTCTGAAATATTCAGTTCAATCACTTAATATCATTTACATGTCCTGTTATTTCCTTTTATTCTTCAAAGTTTTTCCAGGCCACATTATCAGGAGACAAATATAATTGGACCCTTTTCCTCCTTCTTCCCTCCTTGTCTCCCCTCCTTTCCAACTTAAAAGCTCAAGAAGACAAGTACCTTGCTCTAGATGACCCAGCCAGTGGGAGAAAAAGCAAAGAATGATAGCAGTGTTGTCATTAGGTGTCCTCCACTATCCTAGCATGGGTAGCTTCCAGGTGGACCTGAAATCAAACCCCTTATCACTAGTGATCAAATCTAGTCGTTTATGGGACTACGTTATTCTGATGACTAGGTGAATAAGCCTTGAATGAAAAAAATGTGTTGAATGAATCATTCCCTGGCTTAACTTCTACCAGAACCTGTGATCCTTAAGCTCTTAGTATGTTGTGGCACTGATAATAGCTATGAGTCAGCCACAGCAAAAAGATGAAGTAGCCAGTGTTACTCTGTGCTTGGCGATTTTCTTTGCATGTCAACATTCCTACCTGGTGTGTGGTACATTTTTGTCATTCCACAGAAATCTGCTGTGCCCATAGCCCCACAGAAAGCCAGTCTGCCTCTATTTACATCAGCTATCCAGCTGTCAGCCTCCTCACACTGCTGTCTGTTGGGTCAAGTAGGAATCCGTGTCAGGTGCTGCCTTTTGGGGAGATGATTAGAACAGCTGTAGAATTCCAGATGCTGTGGTCAAAGTGTAAGATCCCTGGGATCTGATTCTCTAGCCCTTGGGGATAAAGAGCTTCTAAGAAAGATTATCAGGGGGCTCCTGGCCAGGTGAAGCTGGCTCCGTGGTGGTTCTATCCCATGTCTGGGAGAGAAGCTCTGGTGACACAGATTTTCAAGGAATTTGATGTACTTGCTAAAAACTATGCAAACCAATTGCATAAGCCATCCTTTGTCTGAAATATCTTATAGAACTTGGTCAAAAGGACTTTTCCTTTTTCATATCAGCATTCACTCCACCAGTCTGCAGCGTGTGATAGGACTAAATTACTGGTTAGTTAAGTGACAGTCTTTCCTTGATTTTATCCAGATTACTTTTTTTTGTTTGTTTCTCTCCCTTCCTTCTTCCTTTGTTGCCTCCCCTCCTTTCTTTTTTTCATTTTTTTTTTTGTTTTGAGGTAGGATCTTGTTATGTGGCTTATACTGAGTGATAGAATACAGGCGTGCACAACCACGTATGCCCGGCCATTCAGATCCTTTCAGTGTAACTAATTTGTGAGTGTGTGTTTGTGTGTTCCCTCACCAAAACAATGAGTTAGATCTTCTGTACAAGGTCCACCTGACTCAAGAAAGTGCTGTGAACACAACTTTCAATTTGCGATCCAGCTCATCCCAACAATTTGGAGCTAGACAGCTAGATATGAAAACTGATTTTCCCCCTTCTCCTTCCCTGTTCGTGTTATTACAGAACTGTTTTTAACAAAGCTTGTTTCCTCCAGACTCCCACTTAGCACCCTGGAGGAGCCTAAGGCCACTCCTATAGCAGGAAGCTGCCCTACATTTGGGCAGTAACCAGTAGAACTTGACACTGACGCCAGAGTGTAAAAATAAACACCTCCTACAGTTCTGTCTTAATCCATTGGCATCAGGGTTGCTATTATTAGTCTGTAGTCTCACAGGCAGCTGTGATGGGCAGACAACAGCCTGGACAGACCCATCCTACCAACCTGGGATCAGACTGTTCATCTCCTTCACCTACTGGGATCTGATCCGGAGCGCAGGAGAAGTACTGTCAATCTGGGAGTATGCCCAACAGGTAATATGAGAGGTCTGGAAAGCTTGAGGCTCCCGGGGCATGGTACCAGTCTAGAGGGTCATGGCCATGGCCTCACTGTTTCACGATGGGGAGGAGAAAAAGGAATATAACTTACTTTCCTTTCCCTTTTTTTTTGACCACCCCTACCCCATTGTACTAAGCCTGGAGCTTCACACTTGCTAGCTGTTTCACCACTGAGCTACACTCAGCCTCCATGTGTGTGTGTATGTGTGCATGTGCGTACGTATGTGTGTGTTACCAGAGACTGAGGTACATACCTAGACCTTTTATTTTGTAGACAGGATCTGATGGAATTGCCCCGGTTAGGCTCAAATTTGCAATCTGTGTGCAGAGTGCTGGGACAATGGGTGTATACCACCATGCCCAGCAATTTTTGCTCTTTTAAAGAATTTTTGCTTTGGGCTGGAGGGTTAGCTCAGTGCTTCCGGCGCCTGCCGCGCAAGCGCAAGGACCTGAGTTCGATCCCCGGTAACCACATATAATGCTGGGCGTGGAGACACGCCCACCAACAATCAACACCGCATACCACAATGCCGGATGTGGTGGCTCACGCCTGTAATCCCAGCACTCAGGAGGCAGAGACAAGAGGATTGCTGAGTCAAAAGAATTTTTGCTTACAAATTCCCTTGACCTGGAATCTTTAGGTTTTCTGGAAATTAGGAAAGAGGAACACATAGGACTCCACTGATCATCTCCCAAAGACATAATAGTAATAAAAACAATAACTTCAGGGCCAGAGATTTGGCTCAGTGGTTCCAGCACCTGCATCGCAAGTGCACGGTCCTGAGTTCAATCCCTGGTAACCACATACAATGCTGGGTGTGGTGACTCACTCCCACCAGCAATCAATAGACATACCACAGTGCTGGGCATGGTGGCTCACACCTGTCATCCCAGCACTCGGGAGGCAGAGGCAGGAGGATTGCTGCATTTGAGGCTTGCCTGGGCTACATAGTGAGCTCAGGGCCAGCCTGAACTACAAAGCGAGACCCTGTCTCAAAAAATAATAATAATAATAATAACTTCATACTGAACTCAAATTGTGTGTGAGATATTCTATATAATATCTAGACTTAGCATAATACAGTGAGCTGGACTCTTGAGACTAAAGTGTGCTGGAAGATAAGCTACCTCTAGAAGAAGGCTTTGACTCTGAGGGAGGAGCTTCAGGGACCATGACCTTTACTGTCAAGAGCACGGCCACACTGGAACTTGCTTCCCTAGGTGAGCAAGGCTTTTGATCACTTCCCTCAGTCTCACTGAGGGAAAGGTGTACTTGAATGGGAAGATTTCCTTGAAAGGCAGCTAGGTTTCCCTCCTCTCTTTCTCCTGCCCCACTCTGGCCCCACAACTGGCTGTGTAATTCAATCTAGATTCCTCTCATAGCCTTCTTCTCTATGCATATGTGCCCTTTTATTTACAGCTTTGGAAAAACTGATTGGATAGTGGCTTCCCAGCCTGCATGCTTCAGTCTGCTGTGTAGGGGCAGGGGAAACAGAGAATACTGACTGCTTCCTGGACCCCAGGAGCCCAAAGGAACAGCCAGAAAAGGATAAGCAAAGTGTTGACCACCCTGAGCAGACAAGGAGCCGTGTGGGGGCCTTTTTTGTTCCTGGGGACGTACTCTGCAAATGTATACTTGAGAGGCATCCTTCAAGCAAAGCAAGCTGTGCCAAAGCTCTCAGCATCCCCCTGGTGCACCATCTCTGCCCGTGCTGGTCCTGCTCCCTTGCTGCCCACCTACACCTAACTTTGGGGGCCTTTCTTCTGTGGGCCTCACTCACGGCTGCATTCTCTGCCCATTATCTGAAGAATTCAGTCTGTCAAGGTAGGAACTCCGTCTTCCCTAATTCCTGTCTCCCCCAACCTCCATCCTAAAAGAAATTGGATTTACAGCAAATGCTTAATGTCTAGGAACTTAGAACTGTAACAGTTGGAAGCCACACGCTAGGGAGTGTAGTGTGTTTGGATGTTCATAGTGGAATGCAGAAAGACAAGATGGAGGGTACTTATTAACACCTTGCATAGGAACCTTCCCTGGGGCTTCAGATTTTAATTTGATTTAGGGTATAATTAGGCCTGAGAGAGTCAGGAGGTCATCTGAGTAAGTGCGCTGCCTCCAAACAGGTGTTACAAATGGAGCTAGGGAGGGAGTCAAATGGTTGGCTTCATGAAGAAAAACAAATATTTACTGGCTAGACCAGTGGAAAAGAAGTTCTTTACTAGACATAATATCTTTTGAGCACAAAGAGACCCTTGAACAAAACTAAATTTATCATTATCAGGTTTTTTTATAGAATGAAGGTAGTGGCATGTGAAATAAAGGTTTGAGTGAAGGGCCAGTGACTCTCACTTATTCTTTTCCTGGCTGTAACTTCTCAGAGCTGTAGTCTGTTCATTAAATTTGGGCATTATGAACTTGAAGTGCTACTGAGCCTAAGAGGTAAAAGGTTTGGAACCTCTTGAGAGTTCTTCCAACCTATTCTGTCCAAGGGGATTTTTCAGGCCAGGGAGGTATGTTGGTAGTTTAACCTAGGGCCTTGTGCCTGCTAGGCAAACACTCCACCACTCAACTTTACCCCAGCCCTTTTAAATTTTGTTTTGTTTTTGTGGTACCAGGGATTGAACTCGGGCCCTTGTGCATCCAAGGTTGGTGGAGTACCGCTTGAGCTAAATCCCCAGCCTCCCCTTTTAAATTTTTTTTTTTTTAAACATAGGCTTCCACAGACTAGGCTCAAACTTGGCTTTCTTACTCCCTTTCAGCCTTCCAAGTAGCTGGGATTACAGGTGTGTAGCACCATACTTAGTTATCATTATTGTTTTTTAAAGGTGCCTGTGTATTGCATTTCCCATTCATAAGCAGAAGATAGGTTTGGGAAAAAGAAGGTATATACACCCCAAGTGGTTCTAGGAAAGAGCCTTGTTCTGCTTGAGGGCTGAGTCTTTTCCAGAGTGTTTGTAAGTTGACTTTTAGGGTTGGACTTCTAGCTGGCCTTCTCTACAACATATGTAAGAAGCCAAAAGCAAACCAACTTCTGTGCTTGGAAAGAGGATGCTATATTAGGGAAGCCTAATAAGGAAGCAGCTGGTGTGTCTGGGACAGCCCTTTAGGCTAGGCCCCTTCTAGCACACTCCCAGCGTGTTGGCCAGCCTCCCTTGGCATCCAAAATAACACAAAACCAGCTCAGAACAGTAGCTTTCTCAGCTAGAAGCAGCTCTGCTCTGCTCTGCTCTGCCCGAGGAAAGACAGATGACCTGGGCGTTGGCTGCCATTCCATTCGAGGAATCAGACTCCTGAGGCCTCCACCAGGTATGCTGAGGCATCTAACAGCTTTGTTCTCTTTGCAACTCAGCCCCAGACACCCCCAGGAATCACTATTACCACCACTTCTGAAATTTCCACATTCTTCCAGCATCTCTGTGCATTTCAGAGAGATCCTTCTTGTAGGAAGCTCAGAGCCTCCAGCTTGTCTCTTTTCCTCTAGTTAAGTAGAACTTCGACAAGGTGAAAGTTCAGGCTGACTTTCCTGAATTTGCATACAGTACAAAGTTCATTTCTGTTCTGGAAAGTTAAATTTGCTATTAGCAAAGTTAATCAATATCTTTTTTTTTTTTTTTTTTTGAGACAGGGTCTCGCTTTGTAGTTCAGGCTGGCCCTGAGCTCACAGTGTAGCCCAGGCTAGACTCAAACTCAGTGATCCTCCTGCCTCTGCTTCCTGAGTGCTCAATTACAGGCATGAGCCACCACACCCAGTATTGTTGTATGGATTATTGGGGATCAAACTCAGGACCTTGCACTTGCTAGGCAGGCACCGAACCACTGAGCTAAATCTCTGACCCAATCAATATCATTTTATAAACTCTTGGTTTCAGAGCCACAAAGACAGAGGGAAAAGCACAGATGGCTTATGTACCTAATTTTTTTCTTTCTCAGAGATCTTTTACTGAGCAATGCTTCAGCCCTAAAGAGATGATTCTATCAGTTAATCATTTCACTCCTCAAAGACATGCTCAGTCCTGCTTTTGCCTTTGCCCAGAGGTTTCTGGAATAGCTTCTCTAAACTGAAGAACTCTGAAGATATTTTTCACAGCCCCCATCATGAGGAAAGGGCATATATGGGGCCTCTGGCATTCCCTGTTTCAATCAGAGCAATTTTGTGTATTAAGGCTGAAAATTTTTGAAGCCACTGTTTTAACCTATGTTTCCCATCATGGAACAAGGTCCTTGCTGTCTTGCCCCCTGTCAGATACACAGTGACAATGATTTTTAACAAGATTACTGAGTCCTTCAGGTTGAGCTACTGCCCCTGAACATCAGTGCCACATAGCAATAATACTCATGGCTTGATTGATTAATTGGTTAAAAGAGCATATTAACCAATAGCCTCTGGATAGTTCTAGATAAGAAAAGGGTATATGCTCCATAGTTTATCATAATTGATTTTTATTTGTTTCATTTGAGCACTTCTGATATTTGCAACTGGAATCAGCCAGTACAGCCTGAGGTGAACACATGACCAACCATGGGTTATTGCTGCAATAACAGGCACCAGACTAGGTCCACACAAACAAAAGTAGTATTTCCTGTAAATTTCCAAGAGTAGCCAAGAGGTGAAAAGTCAGTGGGTACAGAGAAAGACCAAGGACAAAGGTTTATTAGAAGTGCACCATCTTGTTGTCATTTCTCATACTGATTGGTTTTCCGATCAATTACCTAGCTAGACAGTTTCCAGAAGTGCTCAGTATTGTGACTGTGGGAACTGTGGATCTTTTCCTTTGTTACAGTACATTTAAGAGTACCAACAGAGCTGTTCAGAGCATTCAGAACACTTCTGCATGGTAGTGGAGGTGACTTTTTTTTTTTTTTGAGACAAAGTCTCGCTTTGTAGTTCAGGCTGGCCCTGAGCTCACTATGTAGCCTAGGCAAGCCTCGAACTCAGCAATCCTCCTGCCTCTGCCTCCCAAGTGCTAGGATTACAGGCATGAGCCACCACGCCCAGCACTGTAGTATGTGGTACTGATTGCTAGTGAGTGTGAGTCACCATGCCCAGTATGGTTGTATGGGGTTACTGGGGATCAAACTCAGGACCTTGCGCTCACTAGGCAGGTACCGGAACCACTAAGCTAAATCTCCAGGCTGACTTATTTTGTTTGTAAGTAGCATGTTGTATAAAAGTTATAATGTATGGGCCGGAGATTTAGCTCAGTGGTTCTGCTGCCTGCCTATCAAGGGCAAGGTTTCTGGTTCAATCCCGGTAACCACAGACAATGATATGATATTGGGCATGGTGGCTCACACCTGTAATCCCAGCACTCGGGAGGCAGAGCCAGGAGGATTGCTGAGTTCGAGGCTTGGCTGGGCTACATAGTAAGCTCAGAGCCAGCCTGAACTACAAAGCAAGACCCTGTCTCAAAAAAAAAAAAAAGTTATAATGTATTAAGTTTTTTACGAAATCAGATAACAGCTGTTTAGCAGAAAATTGGCCAAATTCAAATAAAGTCTGAAATTTTACTTAATAATGTGCTCAATGTTAATATCTTTGTTTTAACAAATGTACCATGATTATGGAAGATGTTAACAGGGGAACTGAAGGATATATAGGAACACTGAACTATCTTTGTAACTATTCCATAAATCTAAAATTATTCAAAATATTTAACAGAGATTGATATATAGCGGTAAAGGTCTTCACAATTAAAAAAGAAGCCATCTAGTACCAAATCTGGAATAATCTGAAGATCAAAATCAATAACAATAAAAGGGGGGGACTGGGGATTTAGCTGACACCTACCTTAGAAGCACAAGGGCCTGAGTTCAATCCCTGGTACCAAAGAAAAAATCAGTAACAGATTATGATCCAATAAATTTCTTAAAAAGACTCCATATTTATACAAAATAAATAAGTGAAGAAAGGAAAATCTTATTTTAAAATGTCAATTAATGAAATACAGAAAATTACCATTTTTTTCAACAATCATAGTAAATAGTTTGGACAGTAATCATCAGTGGATGCTAAAAAGATGGAATGCAAATTCAATGGAAACAGGATATTTATACAATCTAAAAGTAATCTCCCCTTGATTGATTGTGACAAAGGAGAACATGGTAACATTATAGGGGAGATGCCAGGCAGATAATATTCTTTTTTTTTTTTTTGAGACAGGGTCTCGCTTTGTAGTTCAGGCTGGCCCTGAGCTCACTATGTAGCCCAGGCAAACCTCGAACTCAGCAATCCTCCTGCCTCTGCCTCCCGAGTGCTGGGATGACAGGCGTGAGCCACCACGCCCGGCACTGTGGTATGTGGTATTGATTGCTGGTGGGCGTGAGTCTCCACGCCCAGCATTGTATGTGGTTTCTGGGGATCGAACTCAGGACTTTGCGCTTGCGAGGCAGGCACCGGGCCTATATCTGTTTCTCTCAGACTCCTGTTTCTGTTTTGCTGTACTCTTTATTCTTTATATTAGAGACTATCCTCAAAAGTCTGGTAATCTTTACATGACTACTGAGTTGTATTTAAGAATGAAGTATTAAAAACCTGACGGTGTATCAACAAGTGACCTTATGTAGTGGGCTTTTTTTTAGAAGAGCCCTAAAAGTCTGTATCTGATGATCTTTCCTCTGGGTACTGCCGGAGCCTGCTGGACAAAACAGCTGGGTCGCGAAGTCAAGGGGCACAGATTAAGAAAAGAAAAGAAGACAGGAAAATGGGCTCAAAGAAAAGAAAAGAAGACAGGAAAATGGGCTCGGGAGGACCTCTCAGTCACTACTGAGTAGGTACCTTATTTATTGAGAGTTTGATATTTATACAGATTTGAAGGTCTGCAATGACATCACCAATGGTCTCAGGTTGTCTACAAAGATGCATAGTATCAGAGCATTTATCAAACAAAGTGAAGTCTTAAGTATAGATTATCCTGTCTTAGGTTAACTCCCTTAAATTTAAGATAATTTCCCTATGCTTAAATGATAACCTATACTTCCCTATATTGTTTTCCTAAAGCAAATCTCAGAAAAATAACTATTATATAGTCAATCATTCTGCAGAGTTGCAGAATAAGTTAAACTTGTATCTAAACCTAAATGTCACAGCAGAGCAGTGTGTGTTGTGATAGAAGAACAGTGGTCAGCAGCCCAGGCCAGAGGTTAAGACTTTCTTAGTCGGGCATCCCAATGCAGCAACCCAAAAGGTCACGGATTCCTTGGGAGCTGGGCAGCACTGTTTGACACAGTGCAGATCTTACAACTACTAGTTGGTGCAGCACCCAGTGCAGATCTCCAGGCCTGAAAAGAGTCTTCTCCAGCAGAGCCCGCTTCCCGCAGGGTACTTCCATTTTTGCAGAGAAGTAACCTTCCAAGGACCAGGGTCAGTAAGTAGCCTAGCCGCTGATACTCTCCTGAAATAGTTCAAAGGAGTCTAGGAGTTCTCTAAGGGAGATTTTCACTTATTCCAGTTTCCAGAATGGCCCCTCCCTCTGCTTGCTTCTGTGTGCCTTGTTTCCCAAGTCTAACACAGTTCCGCATAAATTCCTCCAGAAAATAAATCTCCAGTTCCCTGTGGGAACAGAGAAGGTGTCATCTCCTGATAATGTGAACTCATTGGTGAAGATTGGGAGTCTAACTACTTCTACAGACTTTAGCCAACACCACTGTGCCTGCCTGTGCATGTGTGTCTACATCCCCAACCATTTTTATTGTTTTTCCTTTTTTAATTTTGATTTTTTATCGCTTCTCGGCCTTTTGGCTAAGATCAAGTGTAATTTTGATTTTTAAATTTGAAATAGACTTATGAAGTTACTGAGTTGCTCTGGCTGAGCTCAAACTTCCAAACCTCTGCTCAGTTCCCCAGAGTAGTAGGATGACAAGTGTGCTGTCACACACATCCAGCTCATCCCAGTTTTGGTTTAGTACTTCACACATACTTTCAGAATATTTGGTGTCCATTTCCTGAACCATTCTAGGATTCTTCAGGGACGAATCTACTTGCATCTCAGATAGCATCTTCCTCTGTAGGTACCATTTTTTGTTTCTAATATTCTCCTCTGTTGTATTTGCTGATTTTTTTTTTTTTGAGACAGGGTCTCGCTTTGTAGCTCAGGCTGGCCCTAAGCTCACTATGTAGCCCAGCAATCCTCCTGTCTCTGCCTCCAGAGTGCTGAGATTACAGGCATGAGCCATCACACCCAGCACTATGGTATGTGGTATTGATTGCTGGTGGGTTTGAGTCACCACACCTGGTATTGTTGTATGTGGTTACCAGGGATTAAACCAGGGTCTTGGTAGGCAGGCACCCAAACCACTGAGCTAAATCTCTGGCACTGTATTTGCTGAAATTTTTGAGACATGGTAAGGAGACATTTTAAAACTTTAAATGTTATGGATTCGTATTTTTTCTTTGAAAGTTTTCCTGTAAGATTCTGGTTCTTTTGCTGCTGCGGTCTACTCATTCTAAACCAATTTTTTTCTTCTTTGCCCCCCTCTTTAAATTAAGAAAAAATTATCTACATATAACTCTAAGAAAAAAGGGAATTCTGAGCATTTTCAAAAGAGTAATAACAATCCTTTACATTTCTATAAAATGTTTAGTTCACAGAGAACTTTGAGACGGTGTCTTGCATAGGCCACGCCTCAGATCTATAACAAGAACTATCTCCTTAGATTCCAGGTCTCAGATTTTACTTTTTTCTTATTATTTACCATAAAATAACCTGGCCCAGGCAAAGAAGTGCTCAGTAATCAGTGGTTATAGTCATATCTGTTTTATTTTCACCAGTCCTGGATCTCTCTGTTGTCAGCTAGTGGATTTGGAAGGATGCGGAGAGTGAGGAGTGAAAACAGGGACCAATACCTGATCTTCTGAGATTTACCCAATATTACCGTCCCATTTTAGTCAGTGCCATGTAATCGTATGTTGTGAGTCTTTGGTGTATTAACCAATAGCTTATCCCTTGATAATAATATCACAATTATTGAATATTTACTATATGTCAAGCATAATTATAAGTGCTTGATAGTATTGATTCATTTAATGTGATATTGTTATTTTTTCTTTTTTATTTTGGTAGGTTATTTTTTTAATTGAATTCTTTATTGGTACAATTTATATACATCTCAAAATCACATATAACATTGGGAAATTTGTACCAGTATATGCCACAAGTTAATTCTCATTTTTACCCATATCCCTACCCACTCCCCCCTCCTCCCCC
>PVIC010054307.1:0-11585 GCA_004025085.1 Thryonomys swinderianus | reverse complement strand
TTTTTTATCGAATTCTTTATTGGTACAATTTATATACATCTCAAAATCACATATAACATTGGGAAATTTGTACCAGTATATACCACAAGTTAATTCTCATTTTTACCCATATCCCTACCCACTCCCCCCTCCTCCCCCCTTATACATGCTCTTTTATTTTCTTTCTGTATCATATTTATTCCTTCCCCTCATCACATTCGAGGGGGAGTCTTTTGAAGGGGATTAATGGCAATGTTTGTTTCACTGTCATAAATTTTTCAATTTAAACATTCACCATATTTTTTATCATACTTTGTATACATCATCTAATACCAGTGGTGTTTTGGCTTATATTTATAGATGTCCCCCAAAACCTCATGGGCTCATAGGTGGGGGTTTTCCAAGGTAGCTGGATCTAGGGTGTGTGATACTGGGATTAAGCATGTGTGATAGATAACTAGGTAGATTTAGCATAATTCTGGGCATGAATAGAAGTGCCACCCTTGCTGTGAGTGGCACCAATCAATAGGCTTACAGCCTATTGGAATGGAATATAAAGGAGAGAGAAGGTGGGCTTGCTGGTGGTATTGCTGCTGCTACTACTGCCTTCTGCCTGTGATAAACCCCTGCCATGCCACCCTGTTTGGAGCCTGCCAACTATGGACTGAAACCTCTGCACACTGCGAGCTATGATAAACCTTTCTTCTTTAAATTTTGGATGTCGGGTATTTTGTCTCAACGATGAGAAAGGTGGCTAACCCAAATGGCATTCCTCATAAAGAAACACTTACTTCAGTGTTTAATGGAATCACTATTTCCCACCACAACACAACACATTTGTCCTGGGCCTGTGTATTGAGGCTCCCATGAGTGAGAAGTGCCCACTGTCTTCTTGTGTTGTTCTCTGAGTCCTCATGTTACAAAAGGGACTCACTGCATAGGTAGAAATGAGTGTAGAAGCCAGAACTGGGCTAGCGCCAGCCAAGACACAACACTCACTTTTTTGAGTCAGGTTGGTGGCAAGTGACAGAAAAACAACTCAGTGCTTCAAGCCATAGAACAGTAACTGACTCAAACAGCTTAATTCAGACACCCAAGAAAGAGTATCACAACTGTCTCTCTCTCTCTCTCTCTCTGCCTTCTGCTGTGTTAGCTTCACACTGGCTCATCACAGAGCATCCTCAGCTGTCCCTATCACACACTTCCTTGGGTCCATGTGCAGTGTGCTAGCCTTCTAGTGGCACAACTCGAGTCTACTTGGCCATATTTGCTAAGTCAAACTGGGTCACACTCCCATTCATGAGTCAGTTTCTGTGGCCAAGGGAAATCTGTGCTTTGGCTACACCAGAGCCACCACCCACCACAGGGGCAGAAATCTTCCTGCCTCAGCCTCCCAAGTAACTAGGACTACAGGTGTGTGCCACTGAGCTGATGCTGAAAGGACTCTCCACAAAATACAGCGTATGATTTGCAAGACCAGGTGTTGTAGTGCATGCCTATAATCCTAGGTGGCACTCAGGAAGCTGAAGCAGGAGGATCTCCATGAATGTGAGGCCAGCCTGGGTGACAAATCAAGACCCTGTCTCAAAGAACCAAAAAAGAAGAGCTGGTCGTCAAAAAGAGCATCACAGGGGTCACTCACTTTCAGCTCTACTGTTAACCTCTGTTTTTCCTAGAATTCATTCTATGACTTTAGAGAACATGAACTGATATTTTGGATATCTAGCAGGTTGGAAGTTATAATTTTTCCCTTGTTTGAATTATTTTATTTATATACCATTTTTATTACTTGCTCCCCTGCATCATTTTGGAGGTCTTCCACCAAGATTAGTGAATGGAAGTAAGAGTTTTTCTTTCATAGATTATATGAAAAGTTGTTCTTTTACTCTACAGATTATAACTTTTCTGTCATAAATTCTGGTTTTTGATTCATCAATTTTAGTCTTTGTTTCAGCATTTGTTTCAAAAGTGTCTTACTTTTTTTTTTTTTTTTTGAGACAGGGTCTCGCTTTGTAGTCCAGGCTGGCCCTCAGCTCACTATGTAGCCCAGGCAAGCCTCGAACTCATCAGTCCTCCTGCCTCTGCCTCCCGAGTGCTGGGATGACAGTCATGAGCCACCCCACCCGGCAAAAGTGTCTTAATTTTAAGTTGTATGTTTTAAATGTTTGCAAATTTCCTCTTTCTCATGATGCATTGTCCTTTGTTAAAATCACACTTTATTGTTGTGTTGTACATGTTACATTTGTACTTGGTTTCTTGAAATGCTGTAAAATAGACCCCTTCATACCTTTATCTCTCCCTTATAGAATTTCGAACAAATCATGGTGATTCTGCCAGCTAGAAACTGACTTGAGGGCGGTTGCCACTCTCAAAGCAGAGAACAGGTTTCTCCAGTTGCCCTCTGGTGAATGCCCACTTCCAATAGTGAGCAGAATGTTTACCAGAGAAGCAATTGGATTCCTTTCGGAGACAGACCTCTGTGTAGAGCTAGTAAAAGCTGAGGTGACAACTGAGGAGTCGTCCAAAGCCACTCTCTGGTGGATATCCAAAGGTCCCTCAGAAGTGACTAGCGCCCAACAGCCCTATGGGTAATCTCGTCCCTATCTGAGCTCCTTGGTGAGGTAGAAGGAAACTGTCAATGATCATCAGATGCCCTCTGTCTGAGTGATCTAAAGGACACCAGCAGAGCCCTTTCAGAAGCCTCCATTATGAGTCCAGCTACAGGTTTGCACCTCTTTCTCTACTAGAAAGTTAGGACCCCATTGAGATGTATAAGCAAATCTTTGATAAAACAAAAAACTGCTCAAACCTTGTCTTCCCTAGGCATGAGCTCCATCATTTATGTGGACAGAGAAAAATGTTTCCTTATAGGTTATGTACTTTAAAACTCTGACTATGGACTTATAGAGTGCTACATAGTAACTTTTAGATGTTTAAATGGCTTGAACTTTGTTTGGACTTTCTCTCTGCTGGTGAGTTAACTCCCTTCAAACTTCTTTCCATCTGGTTGGGAGTTCACTTTAAAATCTTTTGTAATCAGGCTGCTCCTTCCAGGAAGCCAGGCTAAGAAAACTTGTAACAATTGACTTGTTTTAATAAAATAGCAATCAGCCGGGCATGGTGGCTCACGCCTGTAATCCCAGCACTCGGGAGGCAGAGACAGGAGGATTGCTGAGTTCAAGGCTTGCCTGGGCTACATAGTGAGCTGAGGGCCAAAACTACAAAGCGAGACTCCGTCTCAAAAACAAAAAAATAAAATAAAATAGCAATCAGTTGGTGAAAAAAACAAAAGGAGCATAAGAGAGCCACACCAAGAGAAGGCTGGGGGTGGGATGGAGGTGGGCATGGTAACAGATGCCACCTGTAACCTTCCCTCCGGGCAGCTGTTTCCTGACTCAGGGTGGAAGAGCCTGGAGTAAATCACAGCCTTTCCATGCATGTGTCTTTGGGAAAGTCAGAGCAGGGTGCAGAAAGTCACCTTTCCATGCGACGTGCACAAATGCTCTGGAAAAAGCTCTCCCCGCAAACAGCACACCCAAGCAGCCAAGAGGCCCCACCTCCGCAGCACAATTCTGTGAGGCCCTTAACACATTATTACATCACCATGATTTCTAAACCGTGCACGGTGGCACACAACACCCGCCTCCTCAGGAGGCTGAGGCAGGAAGGTCACGAGTGTGACTTTGGCCTGGCCACCTTAGCGAGACTTTTCTCAGAATTTTTTTTACAAAAGATTTTAAAAGGGGCAGAGATGTAGCTCAGTAGTAGAATAGCCTTGGGCTCAATCTTCAGTATCAAAACAAAACAAAATATCATAATTTCTAGTGTTCAGCAGAAAATATTGGGCATAAATATTTAAATATTAGGTACTATATATATAGTTATTAAGAAGAATCAGGTATCGTGTCATATGCCTGTAATCTCAGCACTCAGAAAGCTGAGACAAGAAGATCATGTGAGTTTGAGGCCAGCCTAAGCTATATAGTGAGACTCTGTTTCAAAAACTAAATAAATAAACATAAATGAATCTGGGCATGGTGGTGCACACTTGTAATCCTAGCAGCACTCAGGAGGCTGAGGCAGGACTGCCACAAGTTTGAAGCCAGCCTACATTACATAGTGAGTTCACGGCCAGCCTGAACTACACAGCCAGACTCTGTCTCAAAAACCAAAAATAAGTAAATAAAGGGTTGTCATAGCTTTCCACAACAGCCCGCACCATGGACTTTTACCTTTGCTCTCACCCTCTTTTTCTCCTTACTCAGCCCAAGCTCGCTCTGCACAGCCAGCTTCTCTCCCACCCTTCCCTTTTGCTTTCTCAAATACACTTTGCAACTGCTTTAAATAAAATAAAAGAACCCAGCAGAGATACAAATGGGTCCACCCACAGCAGTGTGACAATGCCCACGGTGATGAAAGAAGCTGCTGAGAATCGGCGTCTCTGTGACTCCCGCTGGGATGCAATCACACAGGGGGACTCGATCTCACACATGCATGGCCCCACCAAGCCCCACTGCAAAGGCCAAACCCCAAGACAACAGCCCTCACGCCATATGACAACAGATTCAATCAGCAAATTTTGAAAATTTTTGCAAGCCAGAAATTGGAGGACTAAGTGTCAGGTGGCATAAGGAAACAGAAAATGCCTGGAGCCTGGGTGGGACGCTAATAAGAAGCAAGATGATTCAGGTAGCAGAAGGCCAGAAAACATTGGAATTGGAGCAAGTGAGGTTATGAGTGGAGCCAAAAACAGCACTGGTAAAAATTCTTCCCAAGGAACAGCTCAATTTCACATCTTCATTCTACCCTTATATAGTCTTAAATATAGACTGAGTGTGTGTGAAAATGGAGGTGATTAGTAAAGACATTTGCTGCAAAGGCATGCTAGTTCAAAGACCATTTAAGAAACAAACACAGCCAGGTATGGTGATGCACAACTGTAATCCTAGCACTCAGAAGGCTGAGGCGGGAGGACTGCCATGCTCAACTTGATGCTGTCTATTGCAGTTTGGTTTTCCTTTAAATCAAGAAGTTCATGGACAGAAGAATAAAGTTATTTGCAGCCATTATCTTTTTTAGGCAAGAGTGGGAAGGGGAGTCATGTTGATGAAAGTGTTGGAATAATAAAAGCCGTGTTAATGAAGGTCATAAACCATGTAGGAATCAATGGTATTCATTCTCAAGTGCAGCCTCTGAAATGCAGCCTATACTGGTAATTAAAGGCTGCATGTTAGTGGGGCATGGTGGCACACTCCTGTGAATCCAGCACTAGGGAGGCTGAGGGAGGAGGATCTCCTTAAATTCAAGGCCAGCCTGGGCTACACAGCAAGACTCTAAATAAATAAATAAATAAATAAATAAGCAAGCTACTCATTGACTTCACCCAGCATTCCGGCTATAATAATCTTAAAAACCTTCCAGACAGTGCAGGCCCTCACTTACTGTGGTAAGTTTCAGTTTTAGAAAGTGCCAATGTGAAAACATACCCTAATCACTCTAGGCTTTATCTCCCTAAAGAAACAGGGTGAAGCCTCTTGAAAATTTGAAAACCAATTTCCCCAGGCAACCTAGAGGCATGTCTTTGTCCATTCCAGCTGCCACAACAAAAATCCCCTAGACTAGGTGACTTCCAAGCAAAAGGCATGTGTTTCCTGCAGGCTAGGAGGCTGGAAAGTCAAAGGTGAAGAGAGTCCTCATAAGGTGGAAGACACCCTTTAGTGCCACCAAGCTGGGTTTACTAAACTCACAAAGACTCGGGAGCCCCTACACGGAAGGAAGTTAGGGACCGGGCTCGGCAGGATCTGTAAACCACATACAAGCATTGAATCGGTTAGTGCTAACACAACTGGGGGTTAAGCAACCTTTTTCTCTTAGTCCACTGCTCCGCATGTGTTTTACAACCACCTTGGAGAGTTGGCTCATGTACATAATACAGCTTGTTTCATTGTAATTTCTCCCTTCCTCCCTCCTCCTGTAGTTCTCCTTTGCCCCTTTTCATTCTTGTTGATAGTACTCATTTTAGTTCATGTTTATGGCGTATAATATCCACAGTCACTGAGATTATTAGTATCCTGTATATGGCATTGCAAGTTGGCAGCACCTTTCCGCAATAGACAATTATGTTTCTAACTATAGAAAATTACACCATAAACAATATTTTAACAGGACACTGAAAGGACATGCAGCTGTTGTGCACAATTTTGCATAGCCATTTTGCAGGTTTTTTTCTTCACAAAAGTAAGAGTTGTGAAAGCCTTCAAGGACTACTGGGGTAACATGGTATAGCCCAGGGTGACAAGTACATTTCAATATCGGCACACAGGACTAGGCTGAGAAGGGTTTTGACTCTATCTGGAGTCTTAAAGAAAGAATCCAGTGATCTAGCCAAACATCCTCTCAGGCGTTTCCTGTTCTGAACCATTAGAAAGCTGAAAGCACCATTTCCTGGGTTTCCCAGGGACTCAGCTTTCTATGCATTTGGACTTCTCCCAGTTGTATGCTGCCCAGTCAGTTGTGCAGGGGGGCTTTATGGGGTCTCCATATGAGCTCCCTGGCTGAGCCCCCTTTCCTGACTCCATGAACCAAGCCAAGTCCTTACTCCCAACATTCCTCCTTACTTTGAGTCCTAGGTAAGCCACTGCCAGTGCAATTGGGCATCCTGAGGGACATAAATTTGTGCACAAGACTTGGCATACAATTTCAAGCTCTCACAAAACCCACTCACAAACTCCAGATGAAGTGGTCCTACTTTAAGATCTCACTTTCTATCACTTTGCTCTGGGTATGTCTCTACAGAGATGAACTCTTATAGAGTGTTTATTAAATCTCAATTTGTGGACCTCTAGTCAAGTGGTTGTAATAATACATTTGACTTGGGAGGCTGAGCCAGAAGGATCACTGTGAGTTGGAGGACAGCTTAGGCCACATAGTGAGTTCAAGGTCAACCTACACTACATAGCAAGATGCTGACTCAGGAAAACCAAAATCAAAGTACACTTTTAGATACATTGTGCATGCTAGATTACAATAACTTTTTTCTCTATTTTTTCCTGTTTGTGTTTTACATTTTTATTTTATTTATATATTTTCTCATATAAAAGAAACCATGTGTAAAGGGAAAAATAAAATAAACCATATGATATTTAACCTTGTGTGTCTGATATAGTTTACCTAACATTATGGTTTCAAGGTGGAACCTTTTTCCTACAAACGACTCATTTATCCTTCTTTATGGCACAGTAGTACTCCAGCATACATAAATACCACATTTTCTTTATCTATTCATTTGTTGATAGGCATATAGGCTGCTTCAATATTTAGCTATTATGAACATTAGAATTCTTTTGTGTTGTGTATTTTTTTGGTCTCTTAAGCTGGCTTGTAATCTGTATGTATGATAATTAACTTTATAAGGACTTATAAATAAATGAATCTTATGCTGGCAAAAAGTGGGAGGGTGGAGGGCAAGGGAAAAAAATAATTGAGATGTGTGATCCACATGTACCAATTCCCCACAATGAATGTAATTAATATGTATTGCAAACAGGGACTAATGAAAATTAAAAGGTCAATACATTGAATGATCTCTAATAAAACAATAATAGTACTTTTGAAAGTTTTAGAAACATTGGTCTTTTTTCCTCCATTGGCTTACCAGAGTATAAAAAATCAAGTTTCTAAAAATTTATTAGTCTATGCTTGCAGTACACACATTTTTCAATCATCTTGAGGAGTTGGTAGATATAAGAAAAGGTATATAACTTTTCTTAAAAGTCACCTTTCCCCCCCATCCCTTTGCCCCTTTACATTCTTGTTGATACTGTTAATCTTAGTTCATATTTACAGCATAAAATGTCCACATTCATAGAAGTTATTAGGAACTTGAGCCTGGTGCATCCTCACACTACCTATTTCCCCATTTCCTACCCTCCCGCCCCCCCTTTGCCCTTGGTCCCCTAGACTCCTTCCCATCTGCAAGAGATCCATCCCCTTGTCTCATTCTATCCTTTATTTTTCTCTTAGCTTGTACTCTGCCTGACTCAAATGAGATACAATATGGTATTAAGCTTCTGTATCTGATTTGCTTCACTCAACATTATATTTTCCAGACTGCATTTATTTTCTTAATGTGCCAAAGCAGAACAGTTCTATTGCCAAGTGCCACAGCTCTGAGGCACAACTGAACATTACAGCTGAGTATTACACCTCTGGGTAGCGGCTATTTCAACTTGAAAACTCGAAAAACCAATGGTCATTCAAAGAGGTGGAGAAAAACCTTTTATTATGCAAGCAGGCTTAGTGGAGCTCATATTCCAAAGTCTAAGCACTTGGCTAGAAATGGGAGCATCCTCATTTAGAGTGGACATAAAGAACACGCCTGAAAGGTGTAGCAGACGAGCACACTCACAGAAAGGGGAGAAGAGTGACAAAATATCTCTGACAAAACATTTCTGAAAGGTATTGTAAACAAGGATGCTCACGGAAGCAGAGGGCAGGAACATTCCTGAAAGTCATTGTAGGTGAGCATGTGTTTGGACCAAAGCGCAATTGTGTAAAGTTCCTAGAACATAAAGCAAACCGGTAAAGCCACTGGTTGAGCTGGTCGCTCAGTAATGGCAACCTCCTGGTGGGCTTGACAAGATGTAACATTCTGGTTCCAGTGAGCTATTTGCACTAGCTGCTCCTATTTGCACTAGCTGTTCCAGCCAAAAAAATGTTTCTTTGTTTCTATATGACTAGCCCTCCCCCTGCTGACTGTCCCCTTCCTGTTCCTCCTTCACCAATGACCACCTGGTAGGTATGATGGATTAAATTGTTAGCCAATCCCTAGTAAGTACCCTACCCCTTCCTTTAAGTGACCCTACCCCTTCCTGTAAGTAAGGAGCCAGTAACTGCCACGTGGGGGTCTCTAATCTAGTACTGGCGAACCTGCTGCATGCCATGGTAATAAAAGTGTCCTTGTTTATTGCATACATGTTGCTGGTCTTCTTAGGGGAGCACAATTCGGGCAGAACACATGCTCTGAAACACAGTGTGGACTTACAGAACGTTCCTGAAAGTCATTATAGGTGAACATGCTCAGTGAGGCAGAGGAGCAGAGTTACAGAATATTCCTGAAAAGCTTTGTGAGTGAGCATGCTCACTGAGGCAGAGGTGGGGTAGAGATATAAAATGTTCCTGAAAGGAACTGTGGGTTAGCATGCTCACTGATACACAGGGATTGAGTTACAGAACATTCCTGAAAGCCACTGTGGGTGAGCATGTGCTAGGAACAACCCTGTTTGGAAGAAATAATTGCAAGGTCAAACTGACCAGGCCTTCCTGCAGACAGACTTTGGACTTAACTATGTTTTGAACAATCCTGTTTGGGGGAAATAATTGGAAGGTCAAAATTGACTAGTCCTTCCTGCCTGCCTAGGACTTTGGACTCAATTCAACTTCACCCCTGGTAACAACAGACTCTGGTCTCCCCCATGCTGTGATGCTTCAAGGGAATTACTCCATCATCTGTGTCTTCCCTGAGTGTTTGTTAAATTTTATTACTCTAGAGGTGCAAACTGAGCCTCATTTCTACCTAGTTATTATTTCACCATGTGCCATGGACTCACAGGAAACTAGAACCTAATGCAAGGTTCTAGTTATGTTCCCTTCCCATTTCCTACAAGCATGCTCAGTGAAGCAGAGGGGAGGAGTTACAGAATGTTCCTGAAAGGCTTTGTGGGTGAACATGCTTACCAAGGGACAGAGGCAGATTTACAGAATATTCCTGAAAGACATTGTGGGTGAGTATGCTCACTGTGGCAAAGGGGCAGAGTTACAGAACTGTTCCTCAAAGGACTGTGGATGAGCATGCTTACCGAAGCAGAAGGGCGGAGTTACACAATGTTCCCAAAAGACATTGTGGGTGAGCATGCTCACTGAAGCAGAGGGGAGAACTAACAGAACATTCCAGAGAAGTCATGAAATTCAAACAGTTACAAAACATTTTGATACATTGGACAGGAAAGTTGCACAGCACAAACTTAACAAAATATTCTGCAGGAAAAAAACATGGCCTGCAAGACAAGGGCCTGTCTTATTTTATAGTATTGCTCAGTCATTACAAGTGTCTCAAATTTGTCATTCTTAGCACTGTTTCAATTTGCATTTCCTTAATGGCTAGAGATATGGAACATTTTTTTCACATAATTGTTGATCATTTGTACTTCTTCCTCTGAGAAGTGTCCATTCACCTCACTTCCCCATTTCTTGACTGAATCTTTAATATGAAGTAGTTGATTTTTTTTTTGTACTGGGAATCTAACTCAGGGCCTTGCTCTTGCCAGGCAGGCACTGCACACTAAGCTATATTCTCGGCCATAGTTGTTTTTTTTTTTTAAGTTCCTCATATAGTCTAGATATAAGCCCTCTGTCTGAGGAGGGAGTAGCTGGCAAAAATTTTTTCCCATACTATAGACTGTCTCATCACTCTACTGACTGATTCTTTTACTGTACAGAAGCTTTTTAGTATAATCCCATTTGTTGATTCTTGTTTTTTGTTTTTAGATAGGGTCTCGCTTTGTAGCTCAGGCTGGCCCTGAACTCACTATGTAGCCCAGGCAAGCCTCGAACTCAGCAATCCTCCTGTCTCTGCTTCCCGACTGCTAGAACTACAGGTGTGAGCCACCACGCCTGGCACTGTGGTATGTGGTATTGATTGCTGGTGGCCGTGAGTCACCACACCCAGCATTGTATGTGGTTACCGGAGATCAAACCCAGGACCTTGTGCTTGTGAGGCAGGCGCCGGAACCCCTGAGCTAAATTTTCAGCCCAATTCTTGTTATTTCTCATACAGTGGCTGTTTAGAAAATCCTTTCCTACACCTATGTCTTCAAGTGTTTTACCTGTTTTATACTCCAGTAGACTTAATGCTTCTATTTTAATGTTTAGACCTTTAATCCATTTTTATTTTAATTTAGCACAGGGTAAGAGATAAGAGTCCAGTTTCAATCTTTTGCAAACACATAGTTTTCTTAATACCAGTTATTGAAAAGGCTGTCTTTCCTCCAATACATGCTTTTGGCTCCTCTGTCAAAGATCAAATAGCTGAATGTGTCTGGGACTGTTTCTATATCTTATATTCTGTTCTACTGATATGTGTATCTGTTTTTGTTCCAGTATCATACTGCTTTTATCACTATTGCTCTGTAGTATAGCCTAAACTCAGGTATTGCTATGTCTCTTGCTTTGTTCTTGTTGCCTAAAATCGCTTTTGCTATTCTAGGTCTATTGTGGCTCCATACAACTAAGGATTGTTTTCTCTAGATCTGTAAAGTATGATGGTGGTGTTTTTTTGGGGGGGGATTTCTTGCTTTTTTGATTGGAACTGCATTGAATCTGTACAATGGTTTTGGAAATATGGGTATTTTGTTTTGTTTTGGTTTGGGTTTTTTGTGATACCAGGAATCAAACTCAGGACATTGCATTTGTGAGGCAGGTGCAGTGCCACTGAGCTAAATCCCCAGGTATGGCCAATATTGGTTCTGCCTATCCAGGAACAGAGGATTTCTTTCTTTCTTTCTTTCTTTCTTTCTTTCTTTCTTTCTTTCTTTCTTTCTTTCTTTCTT
>PVIC010054306.1:0-11608 GCA_004025085.1 Thryonomys swinderianus | reverse complement strand
TCTCTCTCTCTCTCTCTCTCTCTCTCTCTCTCTTTCTCTCTCAGTTGTGTATATACTATTTGCATTTATAGAAAGACTGCTGCCATGCATGTCCAACCTTGGGACTTGGTAGATCAGATCATAGCTAGCTCAAGACAGGCAACTCAGGTCATATGGTAACCTAGTGTCCCATGGTCAGGCATTCAGATTCCAGAGAGGATCAGGAGCAGGCGATGAGCTGTTTTTTCAAAGGCAGAGTAGCTGTTTAACTTAACGGAGAACCTTGCTCCAAAATCCTAATGGTTTTCTCTGCAAATGACCTGTGGGGGCCTGTCAGAGATACCAAACAGCATCTCCATCTGTCACCAACACTTCAAACTGTGATGTACATTGAGCCTGAAAAGGAAGGAACATAAACATCCCCCTTTTATCATCCAAGGATGAAGATCCTTCTGATATATTGCCTCCAGATGCTCAGAAAAGCTCTAGAAAGAGTAATGAGAACCCTGTGCTATAGTCAGTGTAAAGCTGGTAGCACATATTTAGAATGTATTTATGGTATTGTTCTCTATGTGATGTTTAGTGGTTCCCATGGAAGTAGTTTTCTTCTGCAAAGAGTTGCTGGAGTCACAGTGAAAAGTTTTCATATGAAGAAAATCTATGAAGAGCATTCATTGGAATAATAATTAATAATAATAACTAATTTTTTTTTGAGACAGGGTCTTGCTTTGTAGTTCACGCTGGCCCTCAGCTCATTATGTAGTCCAGGCAAGCCTTGAACTCGGCAATCCTCCCGTCTCTGCCTCCTGGAGTGCTGGGATGACAGGCATGAGCCACCACACCCGGCACTATGGTATGTGGTATTGATGGCTGGTGGGCATGAGTCACCACGCCCAGCATTGTATGTGGTTACTGGGATCGAACTCAGGGCCTTGCGCTTGCAAGGCAGGAGCTGGAACCACTGAGCTAAATCTCTGACCCATAACAACTAATTTTTATAGTCTTCTAAAGAAGTAGGTGATGAATTTGGCAGTTTATTTTGTTCACACACCTAGTGTTAATTTTACTAATTTTTCAGATAAAGGTAAAAAATATCCCTGACAGACAACACCAAAAAATATACCTTGTGGTTTCAGAGACTGATGTGAGTTATTATTAGCTTTCAATGGAAATATGTCATATTGGAAGAAAATGTAGAAGGCAAGAAATAAACTGCCATGTGAGAACAGAGCAAAGAGGTGTCAGAGAGAAAGAGGGGAGGGAAAGATAAAGTTCTGGATTTCACAGCTTTGTGAATCAAGCAGACATATGAACATTACGGTTTACTAATATCCATTCATACCAATGAATGCATTAATCGAGAACATCCCATGATTGCAGCCAGGTAATAGTTTCCTCCAGCAGTAGTAATTTGTGAAAAGAAAGAGTGTTGCAGCTTTTGAGAAGGGAACCAGGCGAATAGGGAGGTTCTAGTCTGAAGTCCTTAGGTTCCCCTGCCTCAAAGGCAGAAGGTGTACTTATTCCGCAACCATGTGCCTTTCTTTGACATATATTTGCTTGGATTTTTATTAGTAAATCAAGAGATATAGTGTGAGGAATTCATGTCCATGAAACTAACAACCTAATTCCTAATTTCTCATCTTTCACACCAACAAGATTTCCCTCTCTACCGTTGTGTTGTGCTCTACTCTGGACTTCAGTCATTTTTCCATGGTGAATTAACTCTGGAACTGGCATAGCCAACTAATGTCCCACTTGGAAGAACAACACAGATGAAGAGTCCACTGAGACCAGTAAGAAGACTGGAGTAGCCAGCCATGGTGGTGTACCTCACACTGAACCTCCTACTGAGCGTCAGGCCTCCGGCCCAGGCAGAACAGAACAACCATCTCAGAGCAGCCATGCTTTGAGCTGTTGACATTTACCAGAAATGTACAACATGAAGCCAAAGCATTGATTCGACAGGAACATGTGCGCTCCACACCCAAAAATATCTGCAAGGCCAGATCCCCAGCAACCAAAAGAAATATCCTGCACACTAACAGATCACCCCTTCCCAGATCTCAAAACTTTCCACTTTCCCTGACAACCTCTTCCTCCTCTACCCAACTAGCCCTACAAAAGTTTCTTCTTGCTGCACCCTTGTAGCCAAGAATCCTGTTGCCCTTCGCCCAGTCACACTGACCCACAAAAAAAACCTTGCTTGTTGCTTGAATTTCTCCTGACTCAGCGGTCTTGGTGGCCTCTAATTTTACCCTAACACTGGGGCAACTGCAGCAGGAGGATCACAGCAAACTCAAAATAAACCCGAGCTAAGTAGTGAGTTCAAGAATGTATTTAATTCCATAGAAAGACCTTATTTTAAAAATGTGAAAGAGAGAAAATCGCTCCGAAGCCAGGAGTAAACTCTTCTCAAATGTAGGCCTGGATATGTCAGGATCCTGGAAGACAAAATGGTCAACAAGTGTCTCTCTCTCTCTCTCTCTCTCTCTCTCTCTCTCTCTCTCTCTCTCTCTCTCTCTCTCTCTCTCTCTCTCTCTCTCTCTTTCTTCTTTTTTAGAGACAGGATCTTCCTTTGTAGTTCAGGCTGGCCCTGAGCTCACCATGTAGCCCAGGGAAGCCTGGAACTCAGCAATCCTCCTGCCTCTGCCTCCCGAGTGTTGGGTTTACAGGCGTGAGCCAACCACGCCCAGCAAGAGGTGTTTTATTTACTGTCTCTATTGGAATTATACACTCCCAGCAGAAAGATTGGTTTCTGTAGTCATTGTCAAAGCCAATCAGTGTTGAGGGGCGGGTTGTGGGAACGGTCCAATCAGATGGCCCGGGAGGAGGGCTTTGTTTCTGGCGCCATATCCAAGTTTCTGACCAGGTTGTTCAGAGTTGCGCCTGCGGTGTCGACTGTTGTCCCTTAGAATTTCAACAACTGCAAGGTGTGCAGGAAGCACCGGCGGAGACGGTCCAGCGACAATGGTGAGGTTGTGTGATGGGTGCCCCGATAAGGGGACGGGAAGGGCGGGCAAGGTCCGGGGGGGAAGCCGCGGGAAAAACAATGGCGGCGGCGAACCCAGCCGGTCCGGAGTCAGAGTTTCTCCTGCTCTCGGTGTTGTGTAAACTCTGTCCCGGCCTCTCTGCGTCAGGCAGGTCTACATATTTTACATATTTTGCATACAAATAACTTTTTTTTTTTTTTGCGCTTTCATGGACTGAATTAAGATCCTTGTGTGTCCAAGGTTGGCATGGTACCACTTGAACTAAATCCCTGGCCACAGATAACCACTTTTGCAAACACCACATGTTGAATAGGCTGTTTTGTTTTTTTTTTTGAGACAGGGTCTCACTTTGTAGTTCAGGCTGGCTCTGAGCTCACCATGGCGCCCAGGCAAGCCGCCGCGAACTCAGCAATCCTCCTGTCTCTGCCTCCCGAGTGCTGGGATTACAGGCGTGAGCCACCACGCCCGGCATTGTGGTATGCGGTGTTGATTGTTGGTGGGCGTGTCTCCACGCCCAGCATTATATGTGGTCACCGGGGATCGAACTCAGGTGCTTGCGCTTGCGAGGCAGGCGCCGGAACCACTGAGCTAACCCTCCGGCCCTGAATAGGCTGTTTTTGACCCAGCACATACTTTTGGCCCCTTTATTGAGGATCAATTAGGTGCATGTGTTTGGAGAAGTCTCAGTATCCTTGATTCTCTTCCATTGATCCATGAGAGTATTTGTGTGCCACTACCATGCAATATTTTTTATCACTATTATTTTTAGCTTGAAATCAGATATTGTTGTGCCTCCTACTTTGCTTTTGTTGCCCACTTTGTGGATGTCTTTGGTTTCCATGCAAATACTGGGGTTACTTTTTCAAGATCTGTAAAGTACATTGTTGGTATTTGGCCACAGAGTGTATTGACTCTGTATAAGAGTTTTGGGAGTCTTTCCACTTTGACCATGTCGATTCTGCCTATCAAGGCACAGGAAACATCTTCCCATTTTTTTTTTTTTTTCGAGACAGGGTCTCGCTTTGCAGTTCAGGCTGTCCCTGAGCTCACTATGTAGCCCAGGCAAGCCTCGAACTCAGCACTCCTCCTGTCTCTGCCTCCCGAGTGCTGGGATTACAGGCGTGAGCCACCACACCCGGCATCTTCCCATTTTTTGATGTCCTGCTCAGTCTCCTTCCTTGGAGGAATGTAATTTTCTGTGTAGAAGTCTTTCACTTCCTTGGTTAGGTTAATTCCTGGGTGTTTCTTTTTTCTCAAATCTAGTGTGAATGTTTTTCTTTTCTTTGTTTCCCTTTATTGAGCTTATTGATACATTTTATGTATGCATTATGATCACAGTCCTCATTGTGAATTTGTACCTTTACATGATAGTTCTAAATTCTCATTTTTTTCCTAATCCTTTGCCCAGCCACCAGCCCAATATCCTGTACATAAACTTAGTTTCATACTTTTAACTGTGAAATGTCTTGTTTTCCTTTCTTTGCTTTCCACCACCGCCTCATTTTCTCTTTCGAACATTAGAAAATGTTCAGATTTTCATACTAGAGAAACAACATGGTATTTATACATCTCATATTTATTTCCCTTAAGAGTATGGCCTGAAGGTGCATCCATTTAACTTTAAGTGTCTCTACTGTATCATTCGTTGTGGCTGAGTAATACTCCATTTTATATATTTAAAAAATCTAACCACATCTTCTTTATCTAGTCTCCAGTTAATGCACATTTGGGCTTTTTTAAGATTTAGTTATTAAAAAGTGTGCTGCTAGTGCCCATAAATCACTGTGGTATGATGCTTTTAATTCTTTCTAGCATATACACAGCAGTAGTATTAATTTCATAATTTCCTTTTAATCCTGTTTACTGTTAGTGTACACAAATGCTAATGATTTTTGTGTGTCAATCTTATATCCTGCTACATTGCTGAAGTTTGTTATTCTAGGAATTTTTTTTTTTTTTTTTTTTTTTTTTTTTTGCTCTTTTTTGGAGACAGGGTCTCGCTTTGTAGTTCAGGCTGGCCCTGAGCTCACCATGGTGCCCAGGCAAGCCGCCGCGAACTCAGCAATCCTCCTGTCTCTGCCTCCCGAGTGCTGGGATTACAGGCGTGAGCCACCACGCCCAGCATTATATGTGGTAACTGGGGATCGAACTCAGGTCCTTGCGCTTGCAAGGCAGGCGCCGGAACCACTGAGCTAACCCTCCGGCCCTCTAGGAATTTTTTGTGTGTGGAGTATTTTTTGGGTTTTATATGTATATCATCCGTAAGTAATGATAATTTGAGTTCTTTGCCTATGTGTATTCATTTTATTTTGTTTTCTTGGCTGATTGCTCTCACTTATGTTTGAAATAGTATGTTGACTGGAAGAGGTGATAGTGGAGATCATTGTATTGTTCCAGATTTTAGGGGGAAATCCTTTGAATTTTTCCCTATTGAGTGTGATTCTGAGGGTTTTATAAAAAGCTTCTTATCATATTCAGGTGTAACTTTTTGGAGTTTGACTAATGGCTTTTCTGCTTTTATTGATACGATGATATGGTTTTTGACTCTACTTGTATTTATGTGATATTACATTTATTGACTTACATATGTTGAACTACCCTTGCATCTCTGGGATGAAACCTCCTTGATTAGGATCTGTGATCGTGTTAATAATGAGCTGAATTCTATTTGCTAATATCCTGTGGATAAATTTTCAATCTGTGTGTATTAAGGAAATTGGCATATGGATTTGTTTTTCAGATAGGTCTTTATCTGGTTTGGGAAGAGGGTGATCCTGGCTTCTAGAAGTGTTTGGAACATTCCATCCTTTTCAGTTTCTTTTTTTTTTTTTTTTTTTTTTTTTGAGACAGGGTCTCACGTTGTAGTTCAGGCAGGCCCTGAGCTCACTATGGTGCCCAGGCAAGCCACCGTGAACTCAGCAATCTTCCTGTCTCTGCCTCCCGAGTGCTGGGATTACAGGCGTGAGCCACCACACCCGGCATTGTGGTGTGTGGTGTTGATTGTTGGTGGGCGTGAGTCTCCACGCCCAGTATTATATGTGGTTACAGGGGATCGAACTCAGGACCTTGCACTTGCGAGGTAGGCGCCGGAACCACTGAGCTAACCCTCCGGCCCCATCCTTTTCAGTTTCTTTGAAGACCTTGAGTATTGATCCTTAAGTATTAACATCCTTCAAAGGTTTGTAGAATTCAGCAGTGATTCCATCAGGTCCTGGGCTCTTTTTAGTTGCTAGATATGTTTTACTACTGTGTCAATTTCATTGCTTGTATTTGGGTTGTTAAGTATTTTTATGTCTTCGTGGGTTAGTTTTGGTGGTTTGTATTAGTCCAGGTATCTGTCTGTTTCTTCAAAATTTGTTAATGTGTTGGAATATAATTATTTTTTGTTTTGTTTTTTTTGTTTTGTTTTTTTTTTGAGACAGGGTCTCACTTTGTAGTTCAGACTGGCTCTGAGCTCACTATGTAGCCCAGGCAAGCCCCAAACTCAGCAATCCTCCTGTCTCTGCCTCCCGAGTGCTGGGATTACAGGCGTGAGCCACCACGCCCGGCGAGAATATAATTTTTTGAGGTAGTTATCTTCATGATTGCCAGTGTCTTGTGATTTGACACTTTTCATTTCTATTTTGGGTGGTATTTCGTTTTGTTGTTTTGAGGTATGGTTTCACTGTGAAGTTCAGGTGGGCCTTGAACTGACTCTACAGCCTATGCTGACCTCGAACTCGAGGTAATCACCCTATCTCAGCCTCCTGATTGCTGGAATTAGAGGCTCCACATTGGCTCTCATTTGAAATTCCTAATGCACTGATGTAAATGTTAGATTTGAGTTGAGAAAAAATAATGCCACTGTGCTCGCTTCTGCAGCACATATGCTAAAATAATGCCACTGTAGGTGTTAATAATGTAAATGAGACACTTTTCCAAGAAGAAAATACAAATTTGACTACCTTAAATTTGCATAATTGAGATCACTATAAGAAAGGGGAATTATTTCCTGGTTATTAAAGACTTTGATGTTATAAGACTAAGGTATCCCCCCCACAGGGTCTCACTTTGTACTTCAGGCTGGCCCTGACCTCACTGTGCTCAGTCTGTCCTCTAACTCACAACAATCTCCTGCCTCTGCCTCCCAAGTATTACAGAAGTGATCCACCACTCCAGCATTGTGGTGTGTGATACTAATTGCTGGGATTACAGGCATGAGCCACCCTGCCCAGCATTGTAGTAAGTGGTTACCAGGATCAAACTCCAATCCTTGCACTTACCAGGAAGATGCCAGAGCCACTAAGCTAAATCCCCAGCCCTGGACTAGTGTTTTTTTTTTTTTTGGCTCACCTCAGAGAATGTGAGCTGAGCACCATGAAGGATGGAAGGTGAATGATGCAGAGACAGCTGATGATGTCATCACAGGAAATGAGTAGTAGCACCACCAGATCTATGCCAAGAGAGAACTTGATCGGGACAGCCCCATGCAATGTATTCCTTAATGAATTGCTCTCCACTCTGTCCATTCCTTTTCTAAAGTGGATGTAGGTTGTAGCAGTGCCATGTGTCCTTGTACTCAGTATGTGACTGCTAACCAGCCCATTCCATGAAATTTTCTACCAACAAATTTAATATTCTCATATTTTAATCAAATATACACTTGATTCATTGGCAATAGAAAAGAATTTGTTTGAGGATATAATTTGGAAAATAATTGACATTATTAGGGTGTCAAAAGGCAGGAAATACCTTTGTCTTCTTTTTTTTTTTTTTTTTTTTGCTTTTTGAGACAGGGTCTCACTTTGTAGTTCAGGCTGGCCCTGAGCCCACTATGGTGCCCAGGCAAGCCGCCTTGAATTCAGCAATCCTCCTGTCTCTGCCTCCCGAGTGCTGGGATTACAGGCATGAGCCACCACGCCCTGCATTGTGGTTTGTGGTATTGATTGCTGGTGGGCGTGAGTCTCCACGCCCAGCATTGTATGTGGGTTCTGGGGATCGAACTCAGGACCTTGCGCTTGCAAGGCAGGCACCGGAACCACTGAGCTAACCTTCCAGCCCGTCTGTCTTCATTTTTTACCTTTACCAATCTTTTTTTTTTTTTTTTTGAGACAGGGTCTTGCTTTGTAGTTCGGGCTAGCTCTGAGCTCACTATGTAGCCCAGGCAAGCCTCGAACTCAGCAATCCTCCTGCCTCTGCCTCCCAAGTGCTGGGATTATAGGCTTGAGCCACCATGCCCGGCTTTACCAATCATTTTACTTGTTAGTACAGTACTGTCCTCATTAACTTCCTCCTTTGGAAAATCCAAAATATTCTGTGAGTTTCCATAGGAACCATGTCTTCTCTCCTTTCTATATAATCAAAACCTGCTTCTACTGTGTGTGTGTTTTAGTCCAGAGTGCTTCTTGTAAACACCTCAATATTCTAAGCATGTGTTCAATCCCATGTTACCATACACTTGAAAGTGAGTGCTTCTACATACAGGACATTGATGCTGCATTAGATTCTTTTATCTTCCCAATGATCTTGTGAAGTCTGTTTTTGTTTGATACATTAGTTCTTGCTGAAACACTAGAGAATAGAAAAATCACCATCCGGGGTGGGAAATTAGCTCAGTGGTTCCAGGGCCTGCCTAGCAAGCACAAGGTCCCTGGTTTGATCCCTGGCAACCGCAAACAGTAATATCAGGCATGGTGATTCATGCCCACCAGCAATTAGCAGTACATACCACAGTGCCTGTCAGGCATGGTGGCTCATGCCTGTAATCCCAGCACTTGGGAGGCAGAGACAGGAGAATTGCTGAGTTATAGGCCTGCCTGGACTACATAGTGAGCTCAGGGCCAGCCTCTGTCTCAAAAAAAGAAAAAGAAAAATCACCACCCCAGTATTACAGAGCTAGAAATGAGATGAAAGGCACGTAAGTGTATTTACCTAATTTACTGGATGTCTGCATTTACTGTCTAGTCCAACTGATAGATAGATTTATAGTCCTTAATTTATCATACCTCTTTTAGGTTTGTGTCTGTCCAGGATTTCTACCTGCTCAAGGAGGCAGAATCTTCTTGCACTAAGAGTGATGTATTCTAAGAGCCCTGTCAATGGGAACAGAGTCAAGAGAATATGGTATAAAAAATGACTTTGAAGAGTTAATACTATAGCAAAGGGAAGTTTCAAATTATTTGAATATGTTTAGATGGAAATTTTATGATATAGTGTGCCAATATTTTCAGAGATATTTGCAAGGTTTCACATACAGTGTTTCCAGGAGTATCAATATCTTTGTGGATGCTCCTTTGATTCTGTATGTACAGGTATTATTGATAGGAATTATAGTACCAGAGGCCTCTGTCAGTTTGCATGAATATTGTGAAACAGTTTACTCAGTCACTGCAGCAGTGTGTTTGATGTCAGCGAGTTCACAGCCAGATGTCTTGACAGTTTAGAGCTTCTTCTGCTGAGGAAACAGAATGTAGAGAAAAACAAGTTTGGTGTAGATTTGTTGCTGACAGCATGGCAAGAGGCTCAGACTCAGTTGTCAAGTGGGTTCTACTGAGTGCAGGCTGCACGGGAAGCATGCTGAAAGACCGTCAGTACTGGGAATAATGAATGTGCAGCCAAGACAGGTGTGTGGTTTGTGGTTGAGGCTTAAGATCTGCTTGGAAGAGAGCAGAATCAGCTTTGGCAGGAGCGGCACCCCTGCATAAGCTGACGAGTCCTACTTTCTATAAATGAACTGCTGCTGAAGTGCCCTTGGAGCTTCTATGCCCATAGTATGGGGCTGAGACAGCAGAGAAGACTTGAGCCTCCTGTTTGTCCAGGTGAGGTGGCTATAACAGGTCCAGAGCTGTATATGGGACAACTTTGTCTGAAGCTGTACTTGTCATACTGTGCAGTGACCATAGTAGGCTGCTTTGGAGGCTCCTACATGTAGAGCTTTGTGTGTGGGTAGCATTGTGGTTTGATGTGTGCCCTGACGTTTATACTTGGTGTTTTTGTTTTGTTTTGTTTTGGTTTTTTTTTTTTTTTTTTTTTTTTTTTTTTTTTTTTTTTTTTTTTTTTGGAGATAGGGTCTCGCTTTGTGGTTCAGGCTGGCTCTAAACTCACTATGTAGTCCAGGCAAGCCTCGAACTCAGCAATCCTCCTGTCTCTGCCTCCCGAGTACTGGGATTACAAGCATGAGCCACCATGCCCGGCTATACTTAGTGTTTGAACTGTATCTAAAATGTATTCCCAAATGCCTCGTGTTAAAGTGGATTGAATTTTGTGGTCCCTCCTCTTAGCAGTGTATTCATCCATTTATGATTTCTGTAGCTGAATGGTTTTAGGAGACATGGTATGATTAGAGGTCTGTCTATGGGAGTTTGAGTTGGAAAAATATATTCTCATGTCTGACCCCTCCCATCATTTTCTGTTTCCTAGAAGAGTTGAACACTTTTTTTCCCCCATCTTTTTTTCTTCGAAGCTATGGACATTTGAGCCAAAATCTTCTTCTCTTCCTTTAAGTTGTGGGTGTTTATGATTTTGTCTGAGATATGTACATGTGGCTAAGCCTCTGGGGTGATGCTAAATTTAGTAAATGTTTATGAGAGGGAGGTCTCAACATATCTGACCAAATATATGCCTTATTATTATGTTGTCAGTTGATTTCTTTCCAAAAACTATGCCACATGGCTAAAATCATGTTTAGGAAGACCATGAAAACTGGAAGGAACACGGAATGTTGCTGGAGATCATGATCAGGAGTAGAACATTTTGTTTTTCTTATCTCTTGGGCTACATCTGCCGCAGTGTAGTAAGTTAACCAATTTAAAGTTTGTAATAAAAGAGGTCTGCCTAGAATGTCAGACATGATTGCATCTATTTAGGAAAGAAACAGGAATGTAATCATGCAAAAGACAACTTTCAAGAAGTGCCATCTTTTATACCTTCATTGAGAATCTCTGGTTTTCTGAAGTGGAATATTTAAATATTACTTTCTTTGTTCTTTCCCCTGAAATGCAGTCATTCTTTAGATTTCTCCAATAAGTATCTCCAGATACTTTTTTTTTAAGTTGATTCCTTTTTTTTTTTTTTTTTTTTCCAGTTTGTCTTCTTAGTGGTATCTGTTTCAAGTTATAATGATTACATTCCTTATAGAGAGTAAGCACATGTACATAACTCATCTTAATGCTTTTTAAAGTCTCCTCCCCTGGCCTTCTGCCCTCTCTTTGTCAGTCCTTTTCCCATTTGCAAAAGGCCTTCCATATTATCAACAAAATGTTTAAATTTGAAAAACCTTTTTTTGGGTAGACATCACATGTAATGGTGATGGAACATACAATTATTAGTAATTTTCTCCTATCCAGGCTCAGCTGGAGCCCGCTTTGATTCCGAGATAGGATGAGATTGGGCATTTTCAGGGTATTAATGGCTGTAGACTGTTAATACTTTCTTGAGTATGCTTCTACTGTTATTTCCTCATTTAATTCCAGTGTGATATCAGGAGGATTTAATGATTTCCCTTCTTTGTATACGTTGAAGTTTTTGTTGTTCTTCTGCATTTAGTCCGTGTTGGTGAATATTTCTTGTGATTTCTGAGAAGACTGTGCAGGTTTTTCATGAAATATGGAACACAGTGAGTTCACACAAGGGATAATGTTTCTCAGGTTTATTCTTCGCTG
>PVIC010054305.1:0-11578 GCA_004025085.1 Thryonomys swinderianus | reverse complement strand
ATTTCTGAGTTTTTTGATGTTTTTTTGTTTGTTTGTTTTTTTGAGACAGGGTCTTGCTTTGTAGTTCAGGCTGGCCCTCAGCTCAGTATGTAGCCCAGGCAAGCCTGGAACTCAGCAATCCTCCTGCCTCTGCCTCCTGAGGGTTTGGATTACAGTTGTGAGCCACCACACCCAGCACTGTGGTATGTGGTATTGATTGCTGGTGGGCGTGAGTCTCCATACCCAGCATTGTATGTGGTTACTGGGGATTGAACTCAGGGCCTTGCGCTTGTGAGGCAGGCGCTGGAACCACTGAGCTAAATCTCTGGCCCGATGTTTTAATTTTTGTTGTTTGTTTCTTTGGTACTAGGAATTAAACCCAATGCCTTAGGACTGAGCAGCATCTCTGGCCTTTTCTTATTTTTTAACCTTGAGACAAGGTCTCACTGGGCTGGGTATTTAGCTCAAGTGGTAACACCCCTACCTGGGAAGTGCAGGGACCTGAGTTCTATCTTCAGTACCCCCCAAAAAAACCCTAAAAACCAGGATCTCATTAAGTTGCCCACACTGAGCTCAGATTTGTGATTCTCCTGCCTTAATTTCCCAGGGAGCTGGGATAATGAACATGTACCATCATGCCCAGCTGTTACTTTCTATTTTAAAAAATTATTTTTAAATAGCAAAGCATTTATTAAAATAACATCTGCCATAACAGTTTGGCTTTATTTTCTGTTTGAATGATTCTATCACTCTCTCTAACCTTTTTGAATACTTTGTCCTGGATGTTGGCTGGAGTGTAGTTTTCTTGAGACAGGGAGGGTCTTACTGTGTAGCTCAGGCAGGCCTCCTGCCTCAGTCTCCTGAAGGCTGGGATTACAGGGATTCACCAACCCCTCCAGCCAAACAATTTCTTTTAAGAGAGGATAGGTAGTATAGTTCCTGAACTTGTACATATCTGAAAATCTCTGATTTGTCTTTATACACGACCAGTTTCACTGGATATGTCTGGGCTATTTTTCTTTTTTTTTTTTTTTGCTGAAAATCAAGAAAAATAGAGCAACTTCTGTTGCCTGGAAGTTTCCCACACACTTACAGGTAGCCCTTTACTCTCTTACTGAACATAAGCAATATTACAGGAATCCAGTCTCAGACAAAATAACTCAGAGGCTGTGATCTAGTAAGACAAAAGAAGGACACCTCATAATTTCATTTAGTCAGAGACAAAAACAGAGTCATCGTGCTACCACAAAATACCAAACATCTCCTTTTCTGTTAAAATGAGAACTACTAAAAGTGCCTTCTTTTTTACCTATTGCAGTTTTAGACTTGCTTTGACCTAATTCTGTGGCAGCACCAGTCTGGAGTGAATCTCCACTTCCTCAGATTCTGTACCAGGTCACCAGCTACACCTGTAGAATAGGTTCTTTCTTCAACTTTTTGTCATACACCCAATGGTTTCCTCATCTGTGTGAGCTCTTCTGTAAAATAATCAGTAATATACCCAGTTTGTTGAGCTGTAGCAGTAGTACAGTTGGCTCACAATTTTTCCCTATAATTGTCTGTAAATACGGTTCTAAAGTCTCTAACATTTCTTTTTGTTAAGAATCACAGGGCCGGTCATTTAGCTCAGTAGGTCTGGTACCTTCCTAGCAAGCACAAGGTCCCTGGTTCGATCCCTGGTAACCACATACAATACTGAGCATGGGGATTCACACCCACCAGCGATCAGTACCACATACCACAGTACTGGAAATGGTGGCTCTCACCTGTAATCCCAGCACTCAGGAGGCAGAGGCAGAGGATTGCTGAGTTCCAAGCTAGCCTGAGCTACATAGCTCAGGACCAGCCTGAAGTACAAAGCAAGAACCTGTCTCAAAAAAGAAAAAAAGATTCACAGATCTTCCCCTATAGGTAGCACATTAGTTTGTTTTGCTTTGTTTTCTTCTTGCCTATTAAAATTCTTTCTTTTTTTTTTTTTTTTTTTTTTTGAGACAGGGTCACTTTGTAGTTCAGGCTGGCCCTGAGCTCACTATGTAGCCCAGACAAGCCTCAGACTCAGCAATCCTCCTGCCTCTGCCTCCTGGGTGCTGGGATTATGGGCGTGAGCCACCATGCCCAGCATTGTGGAGTGTAGTACTGTTGGCTGGTGGGCATGAGTCACTATGCCCAATATCATATCATTGTATGTTGTTACCTGGATGGAACCAGGGGCCTTGCGCTTGCGAAGCAGGTACCAGAACTACTGAGCAAAATGATTGGCCCTGTTAAATTATTTCTTGACTCAATTAAAAATATGTTAACAGGTATTCACTTTTAATGAATTTTGCATAGCACTTGATGAACTCTGGTTTTCAAATTCTGATTTTCCTTAAGTGTAACACAGTTTTCCTAAGCTGTATCTTTACTCTGTTCAGATCTGTTCTTTAAGGGACATCAGTGAGTAATAGGCTTAGCTCCAGTGTGTCTGGCACATGTACCTTTTGTTGTTTCATCACTCTGTCCTCTGATTATGTTAGAAACTTTTAAGTCTCGTTATCCATGTCTCTCATTTAATTTTCTTTAGTAGAAATTTATTCTGTACTCTTGCTGCTTCTAATTTAAATTTTTCTGTGCTATAATTTCTTTTATTTTCCCTTCAAATGTCTTACTGTGATAGACTTCATGACTTATTTAACTTCTTTGGGAATACAAATAAGTCAACCCTTTTTGAGAAATGTGAGCTTCCTCTTCGTGTATTGTCTTCCTTTTTTCATGATATAGAATCTTGTCATTTGTTCCATTTTGATTTTATGAAACATTTTCCTTTATATTTTTGTGTAGAATCACAAAATTTTGCTTTGTTTTCTTTTTATTTTCAAAGAAAGAGTGAAGTCTCCTTGAGTAGGTCAGAGGATGGCAATTTTATGTGTAGTGTATGGATGTCTTAATTTGATAGAACATCTGTCTTTATTTCCATTGCTGCCATTCCAGATAAAGAACAAGGACATCAAAGGTTGAGAATATTTTTATTTTTATAATAAAATCCAGAAAGACAACCTGTCATTTTACCCCAGCCCAAATCCTTACCAGTGGACTCAGCTGTGTTTGTTGATGAAGCCATTCACAGTAAATTTTAAATTTAGAAATATTTTATTAAAAATGCAAGTGTAATTACAGATGATTCTCATATATAAAATCTGTAGCAGACTTAGTTGCTGGATAATTGCTTCTATGAAAATGGTAGCAAATATTGTATTTTCTTTCTACTCGGTGCCTAATTTGTTGCTTGGAACTGACTAGAAAGTAAATGACTGAACAGATGAACAAGCGGATGGATGGAGGGTTGGATGGAGGGAGGGAGGGAGGGATGGATGGATGGATGGATGGATGGATGGATGGATGGGTGATAGAGAAATGAAAGTTGCTTTATGAACAAGCCACTGAGGTTAACTTAGTGACATTTATATTTCCCATTCTTCTCTTAAGGCTACTGATGCCCGGAGGGCTTTTCCTTGCTGGGATGAGCCGGCCATCAAAGCAACATTTGATATCTCATTGGTTGTTCCTAAAGACAGAGTAGCTTTATCGAACATGGTATGTATGCATATATAGTTAGTTTTAATAGGCTTTCATTTGGTTTGCTGATGTGGTGGGATGACAGTGCAGAGTAAAATAACCAGTGTTAGTTTTCTTTATTTCTACCTAGCCCCTCTTTCTTTTTTTTTTTTTTGAGACAGGGTCTTGCTTTGGAGTTCAGGCTGGCCCTGAGCTCACTATGTAGCCTAGGCAAGCTTCGAACTCAGCAATCCTCCTGTCTCTGCCTCCCGAGTGCTGGGATTACAGAAGTGAGCCACCACACCCAGCCTTTCTTTTTTTTTTGAGACAGGGTCTCACTTTGTAGTTCAGGCTGGCCCTGAGCTCACTATGTAGCCCCGGCGAGCCTCAGACTCAGCAATCCTCCTGCCTCTGCCTCATGCCTGGTGGGTGTGAGTCACCACGCCCAGCATTCTATGTGGTTGCCGGATCGAACTCAGGACCTTGCGCTTGCGAGGCAGGCGCCAGAACCACTGAGCTAAATCTCCGGCCCTAGCCCCTCTTTCTTTTAATAGCCATATATTTTTTAGACTGTTTACCCTGTTAGGGAAGAAATACCTTGTCACATAGCTAAGCTGGGCTTGGTGATATATGCTTGCAATTTCAGTAATGGGGAGGCTGAGGCAGGAGAATCATTAGTTCAAGTACAGACTGAGCAACTTAGCAAGACTTTATCTCAAAATAAAAAGCGATTGGGATGTATCTCAGTGTGAAGGCCCTGGGATTGATCCTGGAAGGGGGTGCACAGAAGATGGCACTGTATGGAGTATACATAGCCTTTGGCTGAATGTATTATTTGAAGGTGCTCTTTCCCTGATGTCATCGATCTCAGCCATAAGAGAGTCAGCCTGGTCATCTAGGGCTGCCTTGGCTGAGACCTGTGGCTCCCTCCAGCCTGTACTCTGGGGAACTTGGGAAAACCCACTGTACCTTAACACAATAGGGCTGTCCCCTGCTTACTGATGGGAGGATCCTATCTGCAGAATGTCATTCTTTTTTCAAGTATTCCTTAGAGGAGGCTGACACATTAGCCCAACTATTCATTCACATCTTAGTATGAATGAGTTTGTCATTCTGGATCAGTTCTTGAGTAAGTCTTCCTTGGAAGAGTTTGAGGAAACTGAGAGCCTGAGGGAGAGCACTAGAGGGGGAGTTAGGAATTCTAGAGATACAGTGGGAATTTTGTTACGCATTTCCTTAAAGGCAGCCATGGTACAGCAAGTGCTTGAGTACATAAAATCCATACCCTTTAACATGAGAAATAATGACCCTTATTTTCATTAATATTTTCTCTGTCATTATTTCATTTAAAAAATACTGAGGTCTGAAAACATCCCAGTCTGTGGCCTGTAAGTATTCAAGACAAGTAGATTCCTCTTTTCTTTTGCCAGTGCTTGGTAGTTTTAATACTTTTGCTCTCAGCTCCTTATTATGAGTGTTTCATCAAATCATTTTCTTTCTTAAGAAAAGCTCTTGACAGAATAAAGTGCTGGATGCACTGGGGTAGGGAAGGAAGCCATTTTGGCATGGGGAAAGAAGAACATTCAAGTCTGATTTTTGGCTGGTGTTTGCTCTAAGGTATTGATGTAAATCTGTTTAAGTTTCCCTTTATTTTTTTTCTTCCAAGAATGTAATTGACCGGAAACCATACCCAGACGATGAAAATTTAGTGGAAGTGAAGTTCGCCCGCACACCTGTTATGTCTACATATTTGGTGGCATTTGTTGTGGGTGAATATGACTTTGTAGAAACAAGGTCAAAAGATGGTGTGTGTGTCCGTGTTTACACCCCTGTTGGCAAAGCAGAGCAAGGAAAATTTGCGTTAGAGGTAAATGTACTTGAAGAGGATTGTTCCAACAGTCCATAACTCCAGGTTGGGGAATTTACATTTCTGATCAATTATTAGTGCATTATTTATAATTTAATCTGAAAGTTACTGTGCTACTATGATCTTATTTTTAATAGTGTTTTGAAAATACCAACTTCGATGTTGCTTTAACACTATAAGATAATAATACACAGAATATGAAAGTCAGGACTAGGGGTATATCGCTCCATGGTAGCAAGCATGCGTAGTGTGCACAAGGCCACGGATTCAAATTTCAACTCTGGAAAAAGAGTGAATATAAAATTAGAATTCATTTATTTAGGGAATGGGTAGGAAATGTGTGCTTCTATTTTAAGTTATAAATTGGTTAGAATTTGGCCAGTTATATAAAGCTTGGGGCTGAGGAAGCAGGGCTCCCTGGGATTGGTTTCTAGTAATTTGAGATACTTCGGCTTGCAACAGGTTTCCTTTGTGTTTTTCTATATGAATTCTAATAAAATACTGATCAGATGCTTCTCTTGTTTATACTTTATAGGTTGCTGCTAAAACTTTGCCTTTTTATAAGGATTACTTCAATGTTCCTTATCCTCTACCTAAAATTGATCTCATTGCTATTGCAGACTTTGCAGCTGGTAAAGTAAATTTCATTTTGTTGGCTGAATTGTAATAGCTTTATTTGTGATGTTGATGAAGTCTGGATATGCACATCATAATTGTTTGTGTTTGTTTTATGAAGGTGCCATGGAGAACTGGGGCCTTGTCACGTACAGGTAGGTTGGCTGTGTGCTTCCTTCCTTCTCTTGCTGTTCACGACTTCTAAGCACTTGATGCCTAATCACGTTGAACAGTATAGCTTTATGATTGGTGTCAGGTTTTCTGCCTCCTCCCATGACAGTGTGCATTTCAAGAATGCAGATGGACTTCCCCCTCTGGTGCTACTATCTGAGGGTGTAAGACTTTAAAATCAAGCATCTGGCATTAGTCGCATTTTTAGCTACATTCTTGGCTGAGTTTCTCATGTCTGCATCTTTCTTTCCTCCCAGCAGTTTCATAGTTATTTATGCAGCTTAAAGGACCCCATTGATTTCATTTCCTCTAGCCAAGTTTTCATATGTCTGTCACTGTAATGCAAACATGTGGGTTGTATAATTTTTCAAGCAGAGTCTGTAAATAATTTTTCACCTACTTTCAATTACCTTTTAGATGAGCTGAGTCTGGACAGCCTGTTCAGTGTTCTTTGGCCTACATCTCCCCTTTCTGCTGCTCTTATTTAGTGGACGGGTGTGTTCTCTAACACATTCATTCCTTATACCTTAGACAAAGTCTAACATTTTAGGCAGCACACTGATAATTAAACTGGGGTCATATCACCTACCTCATCTTCTGGTGTATGAATTTTGTCTGCATACTGTTCTGTCTTACAACCTTTTCTATCCTGTGTATGCTTAAAAAAAAAGGTTTTTGGTATCTAAAGCCTAACCTGATAATTTTGTTTACTGTCTGAATCACCTTGACTTAAGCATACCTCTGTATTTGCAATATTTTTTTCTAACACAGGGAGACTGCGTTGCTTATTGATCCCAAAAATTCCTGTTCTTCATCACGCCAGTGGGTTGCTCTGGTTGTGGGACATGAACTCGCCCATCAATGGTTTGGAAATCTTGTTACTATGGTATTTAATATTTTTTAGTGCTTAAATATGTTTACCTTTATTCCACTACACATTATTTGGGCCACATAGTGTTTTAGGTTGAGCTGTAACATTGTGCCAGAAAATAATTGACTAATAGAACATCTTATTTTAAAAGATCCACTTTTGAGTGTATCTTAGGTATAGTGGATGCCTGTAATCCCAGCCCTTGGGAGGCTAAGGCAGGAAGATTTTCTTTTTTTTTTTTTTGAGACAGGGTCTCGCTTTGTAGTTCAGGCTGGCTCTGAGCTCACTATGGAGCCCAGGTAAGCCTCGAACTCAGCAATCCTAAGGCAGGACAATTTTAATGAGTATGAGGTCAGCCTGAGCTACATAGTGAGTTCAAGGTCAGCCTGAACTGCATAGAGAGACCTTGTCTCAAAAATAGCTCAGTGGTTCTGGTGCCTGCCTCGCAAGCGCAAATTCCTGAGTTCAATCCCCGGTAACCACATACAATGCTGTCTCCACACCCACCAGCAATCAATACCATATACCACAGTGCCAGGTGTGGAGGCTCACGCCTATCATCCCAGCACTCAGGAGGCAGAGACAGGAGGATTGCTGAGTTCGAGGCTTGCCTGGGCTACATAGTGAGCTCAGAACCAGCCTGAACTACAAAGTGAGTCCCTGTCTCAAAAAAACAAAAACAAACAAAAAATACATACATACCTACATACATATGTAAATTTAAAAATTCTAAAACATGGGCCGGGGGATTAGCTCAGCAAGCCTGCCTCGCAAGCGCAAAGGTCCTGAGTTTGATCCCCAGAAACCAAATACAATGCTGGGCGTGGAGACTCATGCCAACCAACAAATCAATACCACATACCACAGTGCCAGGCGTGGTGGCTCATGCCTGTAATCCCAGCACTCGAAGGCAGAGACAGGAGGATTGCTGAGTTCGAAGCTTGCCTGGGCACCATAGTGAGCTCAGGGCCAGCCTGAACTACAAAGCAAGACCCTGTCTGAAAAAAAAAAAAATTCTAAAACAAAGATTTTTTTTAAAAAAAAAGATCCACTTTACTGAAAAGTATTTACCAGAATATCTGTGTTGATTGAGAACTTATGAACAATATTAACACAAAATCTTCTGAAAACTAACCTAGAGTATGTCTGCAAATGAAAGGAAGTTAATTAAGTGAGAGAGATACCTTTTTGGTAAACATGAATAATCAGCTGAGTGTGTGGCATACATCTGTAGTCCCAGCTGTGTGAGAGATTGGGCAATTTAGAGAGGCCTCGTGGAAAAAAAAACAGCCAGGAATGTAGCTCAGTGGAAGGCCCTGGGTTTAGTTCCCAGTATTGCAACAACAAAACAGGTTGGGGTGTAGCTTAATGTGAGAGCTTTGGGTTCAGTGCCCAGTAATACTTTTTAAAAAAGACAAATGAGTCTCACAGTGATATTCAAGGCTAGCAGTTGTTTCTTTAATCCTGTTTATTACATAGGTCAGAAAAGTAATCTGATAAGCAATGATTGATCTTTTAATGTTTTGAGGGTCTTTTTGTTGTAGCCTACAAATGTTAAGTTGAAGTTTGATGAAATAGAAGTGTTAAAGTTCCAGCTGAAATTCTCATATAGTGTTTGGAGTGAATAGTCTGTCTGCTAGTTCTGATCTTTCAGTCTTACTCCGAATAAATGTCCTGTGAATCCAGAGCATCTCCACCTACATGGACAGGGCCTACTCAGGGGGCTAGAAGTGTCTGCTACGCAGGCGTGGAGACAGGAGCCAGCCAATCCCTGGAAAGTGCTGTAGGCTGCCGGAGTTGAACCTGGCCTGGATATTGGTTATCTGTTTATACATCATGGGAATAAGCAAGGAAGTAAGACATTTAGCAACTGGACCATGTCTGAGAGAGTTTCTAATGAAAGTCAGTCTTTGAAAATCCTTTCTTTTTGCTTTTTTTTTTGGTATAGGGATTGAACTCAGGACCTTGTGCTTGTGAGGCATGGTGCACCTGAACTAAATCCCTAGCATGTTTTTGCTTTTGATGTTTAAAACTTTATTTATAGGTAAAAAAAATCGTTTTGAAATAATTATAAATGGAGTTACATGTTTTAGTGCCTGTTGAATGCAGAAAAATGATCTTTTCTGCTAATGCAGCAAGTTTATTACTTCCTACAAAATTTTTTTGCTCAGTTTCAAGATCTTAGGATTTTTTATGTTCCATTTCAAATTTATTTTTTAGAGATCTGATTTTATTTTGAAACCAACAGCAATAAATTTTACTAGAGTAAATACATGCCATTATCTAGTCATATTATAAATTGAAATTCCAAGGACTGAGAGACAGGCTGGTGGATAACTGCGTCCACTCATCCCGGTGGAGGCACAGTTGGCCTGTGGCGCCTAGACAGGCAGTGCTGTCAGTGCCTGAAATGCCTGGCTCAGCACTTCAGAACGCTCTGTTACTTTTCACTATTGGCATTAGTCTTTGGCCACTGTCTTGGATTCCTACAGTGCTTTCCTGTACCAAGAGATTTAAACAAGTTTAATGGAACTTAGATTAAGATATCTTTCTAAGAGGTTGTTATCAAGATAAATTCCTTACCAAACTAAATTTTATGAGTTTTCTTGTTTGTTTTTGTCTTTTGAGACAGGGTCTCGAAATGTAAGTCAGGCTGGCCTTGAACTCACTGTGTAGCCCAGGCTGGCCTGGAGCTTGCAGCCATCTTCCTGCCTCAGCCTCTTGAGTGCTGGGATCACATGCATCCACCATCATGGCCAGCTGGGAAATGAACTTTTATATAATTATATTTTTGCCACTGCTCCTTTTCTGTATATGCCCGTCTTCCTCCTACCTTTGGTAGTAAGAAGTTACTTAGCAGTGTTTTGAAAATGTCCCTAAGCATGATTTTCATCTACTTTTTTTTTTTTTTTTTTTTTTGCGGTACTGGGGATCAAACTCAGGCCCTTGTGCTTCCAAGGTTGGTGTGGTACCACTTGAGCTAAATCCCCAGCCCCTAAGCATGATTTTGATGTCACCAACTGACCTTCCTTAAAGTTTCTTTGAGGTTTTCCTTTCCCCACCCTGCTCTCACAAATACAAATTTCTCTACTAAATGTTTTCATTTGAATTTTCATTAAATTGTAAGATTTGGGATATAGTAGAAGGGGGTATGTTTTTAAATTAATGGAATAACAGTCATTTTGGTTTTGTACCTTTTTACCTATTTTGTTTCCAGGAATGGTGGACTCATCTTTGGTTAAATGAAGGCTTTGCCTCCTGGATCGAGTATCTGTGTGTGGACCACTGCTTTCCAGAGTACGATATCTGGACTCAGTTTGTTTCCGCCGACTACACCCGGGCCCAGGAGCTGGACGCCCTAGACAACAGCCATCCTATTGAAGTGAGCTATGCTTTCCAACCTCCGCCTCTCACTGCTCTCCTTCCTGCTCAGGAACTTGTCACGGAGCTGCTCAGGGTTCTGAAATGAAGAGATTGAGTGACTTCATTTGTTTTCTTTTAAATGCTGATTTATAAAGCCTTATTGATTGATTGATTGATTGATTGATTGATTGAGTGTGGTACCTGGGATTGAACTCAGGCCCTTGTGCTTCCAAAGTAGGTGTGGTACCACTTGAGCTAAATCCCCAGCCAATTTCATTTGTTTTTATAGTTCACTGTTCCAAACCTAAAACATGCTAAGACTGATTAATGTTTCTTTTTTGAGTAGGCATTATAAAAATATAGCCTTTGTAGATCCAGGTGTTTTATATACTTTTTTATTGAATAGTACAGGAGAAACTATATTAATTAAATAACACCCTAATTCTGTTGTTTGAAGGAAAATTCTAGACATTTTCTTATTTTCACTGCCTGTACTTATATTTAACTCTTGACTTAGCTTGTCCTTACTTCTGTTAGCTAATATACTGCCTGCCTGGCAAGTGCAAGGCCTTGAGTTCAATCCCTAGTACCTCAACAAAGATTAGTTTCTGTATCCTATTGAGGATTATCATGCACATTATGAATTAAAGATAAAACAATGTTTCTTGAGTTAGAAGGGTTTTCCCAGACAGTGTTTTATATAGTTCAGCATTACTAGCTGACTGCTTCCTGTCCTAACCCTGAATCACGCTATCCCCAGGTCAGTGTGGGCCATCCATCTGAGGTTGATGAGATATTTGATGCCATATCATACAGCAAAGGTGCATCTGTCATCCGAATGCTACATGACTACATCGGGGATAAGGTAAAATGCAGTTTATTTTTATTTTTATTTTTTTTTGAGACAGGGTCTCACTTTGTAATTTGGGCTACCCTGAACTCACCATGTACCCAGGACAGCCTTGAACCCATGGCAATCCTCCTGCCTCTGCCTCTCGAGTACTTGGATTATGGGCGTGAGTCACCATGCCTGCCAATGTGGTATGTGGTACCAGGATTCAAACTGGGACATTGAGCTAAATCCCTGCCCAACTTTTCATTCTTTTATAGTGAGATAATAGAGTTTTCTATGAATAAAATGTAAAAATTAAATACCTAGATAATTTTTTTTTTTTTTT